>ML294420.1:0-45102 GCA_005239495.1 Nicotiana undulata
ACAAACAGGAAAAAGGGTTTAGGGACAAATAAAGATGACAGTAGATGATCAGTTTTAGTTACATGTTCATCACATATTGGGAATACCCTCATGGAAGTAACAAACATTATACAACTGCTAAAGAGATCACAGAAGAGAGGCTAGACAGATGAAAAAGAAGACACACAAAGATGCTAGACATGCAAAGAGAAGAGAGACAGTAACCACATAGTCAGATGATCCCATAGGCCCTAATGAACCACAGAGAATAGAGCGGGAGTTTGTGCTAATCTAGAAGAAGAAGAGAGATCATATAGAGGGATTAGACATGCTAGTGACATGGCAAGCAATAGAACCACAAATAAAAGCATACAAGGAACAATAAGAACCTCAAATAGAATTGAAACATGTTGTTTGGAACACTTGTTAATTTAAACTAGAAACATGACGGTTATGCAAGTAAAGAGCAGCGGTAGAGTGTAGAAAATAGCACAGTAACCTTGGCTTAGCAGCCAACTAGTAGCAAGCAGCAGTAGAGAGTAACAATAGAGACAAGAGAGACAAAACACAAGAGAGTAGTGTATAGAGAGAGTTGAGCCAAATTCCACTTATCAGTTTAATGAAAGAGTAAGAGTATTTATAGCTTTCAAAGCAGTGGGGAAAAAAGGTAAGAATCAAGTCCAGTAGTAATTAAAGGACTTTGAAGTCAATTAGTCAATAAATAAGGCAAGTTTTTATTCGCAAAATATTGAGAATCAGTAGCATATAGGCAGGAATAATCAATATAGGACAAATAAGGAAAAGATCCCTGTAATTTGGTACTAATAACTTAATAAAGAGTAAGGATAAAAAGACCCCTTTAATTAAGGAATCACTTCACACGGTCAATATAGGTAAATAAGGAAAGAATAACAAGCACATAGTAGGGGATTGGGGGCAGGTACAGGAAGGTTTAATTAAGGTAATAGCCAAACGGTACAATTAGTTGTAAAATAAGCAAGAGAAATAATCAGTAGTGTAAAGAATGACACAAGGAAGCAATCAGAGGAAATCAATCACAGGAAATTAGGGATTCAATGTTAACAACACTGATATTAAAGGACACATTCCATGCACATATATGCAGAGTATAAAGCAGGCAAAATTGAATTGGAGCCCTAGTATAACAGCAAAAATCAGAATCAATCGAAGCATACTCATGAGAACACAACAACAAATGAAGCAAGTAAACATATACATCGAAACCAAGTCATAAGCTAGGGTTACGACTATAGATTTGGGGGTTTAGCAAAAAATCAAACAACAAAGTAAAAACCTCGAATAAATAGGCAAATATAAGAAGAATAATAAGATAATACTGAGAAATCTGGAATTTAAGCCATTTAAGAGGGGTTCTAAGAACCCTAGTGTTTAAAGGCAAAAAGGGAAATCGTTTGCAAAACATCAGGTTTTAAGAAAATATAGGTGAGAATCATCGAGGCAAACATAGATATATTGCAGATCTTGGAAAAAGTTGAAAGGTCAAGAACTAGGGTTTCATAGATAGAACCCGTAGATGGCCGAAAGACATGTTGTAATACTCAGGGATGGTGATAGCCGGAACACCACCGAGTTGAACCTCATCGGAGAAGGCCGGAAACGTCCAGGCAGGAGCCTCCATGGCCGTTCTGGCATGGTTGAAGCTTTAAAGGGTCTTAGAGATGAAGTAGCCGGAGTGACAGCTTTATGGTGGCAGGTGGTTGAAGGGGTGAGCCTGGAAGTCGCCGGAGATGAAGACCATCGGAGGAGATGAAGAGCCCAGAAGGATCTAGAGAGATGAGAGAGCAGAAGAGTCGAGAAGAGAGAGAGTGAGTCTTGGAAAATGAGAGACGGGGAGGGGGTAGGTTAAATTAATTAAGGCAAGTAATTATCTGGGCCGTTGATCTCGTTTTGATCAACGTCTCAGATTGAATGGGGATTGGCCCAGGTTGGTTCAGGGTTTGGGTTTGAGTATTTTAATTGGGTTAATGGGTTGGGTAATAGGTTTGAAATGTGGTTAGATTTTAAATGAAGATAGGCTAGATATTAAATACCCAAATAAATAGGATAATTAATTAATTAAAAAGCTGAATAATTATACAAAAAATGATATTAAGTTAAAATAAGTATAATTACAATAATTAGCCAATATAAAAATGTAAAGACATAAATTCAAATTTTAAAGGAATAAAATGACTAATCCGGCTATAATTGCAAAATGACTGTAATTGCAATTAAATAGGACTCGATTAGCCACTTTATGAAATATTTGGATTTTAATAAAAAAGAAAAAAAAGTGATTATAAATGACATACTAAATTGGAAAGTATTTCGAAATTTATTTTAGAGCACAATTTATGAATTATTAAAATATGAAGTATTAAATAAATAGAGAAATAATTTAGGTAAAAATGTGGAAAAATAAGGAAAAATATTCATTATTGCAAAGAGTGATTTTGTAAGCTTATATATAAGTTTGAAAAACAATTTGAGGAAAAATTGGGTATCAACAGCTGCCCATCTTTACCCAAGAAGGATGAAAGAGTTGTCGGGTAAAGATATGATGGCCAATTTTGACCGAGATGAAACTGCGGGATAGAATTCGGCCGCACCCTGGCTTCTGAGCTGCCTACATATCCTTGGTTTTACAGGAATCAGGCCATATGTAGTTCCGGAATCATCGGCGAAGTATACCGATGATGTTTCACAAGAACGGACGCAAGGTGCATGGTAGGGTAAGAGTAGGAAGTTCTTACGGGGGATGATGTCAGAGAACTAGAACATTCTGCTCCTGCCTGGTTGGCTGTTCCGGCCGGGTTACCTGCAGATAAAGAACAAACGTATATTGTGCATAATATAAACATGATGCAAGTTCCCGTCGGACTATGAATGATGTCTTTGGACCATTAAGATGATGTCCTTAGACCATGATGTCCTGGGCCATGAATCGCTTGGTGCGGGATTCGCAGGCTATGAAATGATGTTCTCGTGCCATGAGGATGGTGCCTCCGAACCATGATGCCTTTGAATAATGATATGCAAGTTGAATATAAGAGATCCGCAGGCTATGAAATGATGTTCTCGGGCCATGCGAATGGTGCCTCCGAACGATGACGCCTTTGGACAAGTTGGCGATATTTCAGCCCATGAAAAATGCAGTAATATTATGCCGACAAGACAAAGATTAGTTTTGCGATTTGCGAAAGGAATAGGGCCAGAGCTTAGCCCGAAAGAAAGCGTAAATAAATAACGTAATGAACGGTGGCTGCTTTGAAAAGGTAGAAAAGAGCTCAGTGTAGTGTAATAAGATGCGGAGAGAGGTAGCTTAGAACCTCGGAAGGCGGAATAATAGCCTTATGCAAGAAGTAAATGCAGATGGAGGTAGAGCTTAACCTCGGAAGGTAGAAAGTTAGCCTTATGCAATGTGAGAAAAATGCAGAGAGACAATGCTTAGTCTCGGAAGGCAGAAAGTTAGCCTTATGCAATGTGAGAAAAATGCAGAGAGACAATGCTTAGTCTCGGAAGGCAGAAAGGTAGCCTTATGCAATGTGAGAAAANTTGTGAGAAAAATGCGGAGAGACAATGCTTAGTCTAGGGAGGCATAAAGGTAGCCTTATGCAGTGTGAGAAAAATGCAGAGAGATAATGCTTAGTATCGGAAGGCAGAAAGGTAGCCTTGTGAAATGTGAGAAAAATGCAGAGAGACAATTCTTAGTCTCGGAAGGCAGAAAGGTATCCTTGTGCAGAGATGCGAATGTAGATGAAGGTAGAGCTTAACCTCAGAAGGCAGACTGATAGCCTTATGCAGATGCGAATGCAGATGGAGGTAGAGCTTAACCTCATGCAAGATGGAGACAGAGCTTAGTCTCGAGAGGCACGAAGGTAGCCTCATGCAATGCAGAAAATAAAGTGATAGTAAGAGTTCTTAGCTAATGATAAAGTGCGAAGATAGGACTGTTGTGAATGAAGTATCATTTGCAATGATGAGAGTAGTAAGTGTTGGCATGTGCATTCGAGAGTGTATCCTTGAGAAGCATGCGTCTTGTGGGGGTAATGGGATGTCTTGGGCTTTCGCCGTTTTTATGCCTGCATCCAAAGAAAAATAGTGAGTTCTGTAGAGGGAAGGGTTAGTTCGTATCCCTACTGGCTCGGATCGGCCTATCTGCTCGATGATGATGACTTTGTTTGTACCACAGGGGTAGCGTTGCTAAAACAAACTATTTTTTGAGAAATAAATATGCACGGTTTTATAAAATATGATATAACATATAGAAAAGAATAGTTTTCTTTGGGTGAACCGACGACCATGACGCGGTTCAAGACATTGCAACCTCTCTTGTTGCGGAGATTTGAGGGTCCTCCTCAACATTTTGCCCCAGTTTGATGGGTGAAGGCTTCTGGCTGTTACTGGTGCGGTGCTTGGCTGAACTTGATTCGGAATTTTGAGGCCCCTCCTCAAAATTCTACCCCAGTTTCCATTCGTGGGGGAAAATGAAAAGTTTATTAAAATATGACCGAACCCACAGGGCTGCCTACGTATCCCCTCTTAAACGGAAATTAGGTCAGGCGTAGTTCAGTTACAGCATTGATAGAAGCATAATAATTACACATAGTAGCGCTTGACTGCGTCTGAATTGATTGGTTTAGGCCAAATTTCTCCATCCATTTCTGCCAGTATGAGTGCTCCTCCTGTTAGCACTCGGTGAACCATGTACGGGCCTTGCCAATTAGGAGAGAATTTCCCTTTGGCTTCGTCTTGATGAGGAAAGATTTTCTTTAACACCAGCTGCCCTGGTGTGAATCGTCTTGGTTTGACTTTCTTGTTGAAGGCTCGGGTCATTCTATTCTGATATAGCTGACCATGACAAACCGCGTTCATTCTCTTTTCGTCTATGAGGGCCAATTGCTCATAACGGCTTCTTACCCACTCTGCATCGCTAAGCTCGATTTCTTGTATGATTCTTAGAGATGGAATTTCGACTTCAGCAGGAATGAAGGATTCTATACCATATACCAACATATAAGGGGTTTCCCTAGTTGACGTGCGGACTGTGGTGCGATACCCCAACAGAGCAAATGACAGCTTCTCATGCCATTGCTTGTTCTTCTCTATCATCTTTCTCAGTATCTTCTTGATGTTCTTGTTGGCAGCCTCAACGGCTCCGTTCATTTGAGGTCAGTATGCTCTAGAATTCTTGTGCTTGATCTTGAAGGTTTCACACATTACTCTCATCAAATCACTGTTGAGATTGGAACCATTATCGGTGATGATCGACTCTGGAACTCCAAACCGACAAACAATGCAATCGCGGACAAAGTCGGCTACCACTTTCTTAGTAACTTCTTAGTAAGATGCAGCTTCAACCCATTTGGTGAAATAATCAATGGCAACCAGAATGAACCTATGTCCGTTGGAGGCGGCAGGCTCGATTGGTCCAATAACATCCATGCCCCAAGCGGCGAACGGACATGGTGAGCTTGTTACATTAAGCTCGCTGAGAGGTACCTTTATCATATCCCCATGTATTTGATATCGATGGCATTTGCGGACATACTGGATGTAGTCGGTTTCCATGGTCATCCAGAAATAACCAGCTCGAAGTATCTTCTTCGCTAGAACAAACCCGTTCATATGAGGACCGCATGTACCAGCATGTATTTCCTCCAACAACTTTGTCGCTTCCTTTGCCTCGACACATCTTAATAAACCCAGATCGGGAGTCCTCCTATATAGGATTCCTCCAATGTGAAAGAAGTTGTTTGATAACCTTCGAAGAGTGCGCTTTTGAGTAGCGTTTGCAAGTTCTGGGTACTCTCCATTTGCCAAGTACTCCTTAATGTCATGAAACCAAGGCTTTCCATCTGCTTCTTCTTCAACGTGGGCACAGTAGGCCGGCTGATTGTGAATCCCCACCAGGATAGGATTAATGAAGTTCTTATCTGGATGCTGGATCATAGATGACAAGGTGGCCAGTGCGTCGGCGAACTCATTCTAGACTCTGGGAACGTGCCGGAATTCAATCTTTGTGAACCTCCTTCTCAATTCCTGCACATGATGTAGGTATGGAAGTATCTTGGAATTCTTGGTCGCCCATTCCCCATGGACTTGGTGTATCAATAAGTCGGAATCACCGATCACTAATAATTCCTTAAAATTCATGTCGATGGCCAAATTGAGCCCAAGGATGCAGGCCTCATATTCAGCCATATTGTTGGTGCAGGGGAATATGAGCTTGGTGGATACCGGGTAATGCTGACCAGTTTCTGAAATTAAGACTACTCTAATACCCACGCCTTTGAAGTTTGCGGCCCCATCAAAGAACATCCTCCATCCGTCGTAGGATTCTGCAATGTCCTCTCCTACGAATGATACTTCCTCATCGGGGAAATATGTTTTCAAAGGTTCGTATTCTCCATCCACAGGAACCGGCTAATGCTTGTCCCTTAACTGCCTTGTGAGTTACGTAAATGATGTCGAACTCACTTAACAGGATCTTCCATTTAACCAGCTTGCTAGTGGGCATAGGTTTCTGAAAGATGTACTTGAGCGGATCCATCCTCGATATGAGGTACGTTGTGTAGGCACAGAAATAATGCCTCAGCTTCTGTGCGACCCAAGTCAAAGCACAGCAGGTGCACTCTAATAGAGAATACCGGGCCTCAAACGGAGTGAACTTCTTGCTGAGGTAGTAAATTGCTTGCTCCTTCCTTCCCGTTTCATCATGTTGCCCGAGGACGCAACCGAAAGCTCCATCTAATATAGCCAGGTAGAGTAATAGGGGTTTACCCGAATCTGGGGGTACCAAGACTGGTGGTGTTGAGAGGTACTCCTTGATTCTGTCGAAGGCTTTTTGACAATCCTCAATCCATTTGGTTGCGGCATCCTTTCTCAACATCTTGAAAATTGGTTCACAAATAACGGTAGACTGGGCTATGAATCGGTTGATATAATTGAGCATTCCTAGAAAGCTCATAACATCCCTTTTGTTCCTTGGCGACGACAATTCTTGGATGGCTGTGACCTTTGATGGATCTAGCTCTATTCCTCGACGACTGACAATGAATCCTAGCAGCTTGCCAGCAGGAACCCCAAACGCACACTTTGCAGGGTTGAGTTTCAGATTGTATTTCCTTAACCTGTTGAAGAACATTCTCAAATATTCCATGTGATCAGCAGCTTTCTTTGATTTGATGATGACGTCGTCCACATATACCTCGATCTCCTTGTGAATCATATCATGGAAGATAGTAGTCATAGCTCTCATGTAAGTGTCCCCTGCATTCTTCATACTGAATGACATCATTTTGTAGCAATACACTCCCCACGGCGTAATGAATGCTGTTTTCTCAGCATCTTCCTCGTCCATCCAAATCTGATGGTAACCAGCAAAACAATCTACAAAGGACTGCAGCTCGTGCTTGGCACAGTTGTCAATTAAGATGTGTATGTTCGGCAGGGGGAAGTCGTCTTTTGGACTGGCCCGGTTGAGATCCCGGTAGTCGACGCAGACTTTGACCTTCCCATCTTTCTTTGGTACATGCACAATGTTGGCTAACCATGTAGGATATTCAACCACCCGGAGAACCCCGGCGTTGATCTGCTTGGTGACCTCTTCTTTGATTTTCAAGCTCATGTATGGTTTGAACTTACTGAGCTTTTGCTTCACTGGTGGGCATGTTGGATTGGTTGGCAGTTTGTGGGACACAATATATGTACTGAGGCCAGTCATGTAATCATATGACCAGGCGAATATGTCCTCATATTCCCTTAAGAATTCTGTATATTCCTCCTTTTTCTGACGGCGACAGATGAATGTTGATGCATGTTTCTTTGACGTTCTCTGCGTTTCCCAGGTTGACGACCTCAGTCTCGTCCAAGTTAGACTTAGGTCTATTCTCAAAGTTCTCGACTTCTTTAATAATATCCTCAAGTATACCATCCTCATCCGACTCGGAATCTATTTGTTACGTTGCCTCGTTGCAGGTCACAGTCGTCGGTTCATCAAGATAAGTAATAGTAACGTTGTATGAATAAAGTAATGGGGAGGAAAACAATAGCAAGTAAATATAAGTAAAATTTAAGATTTATAAAGAAATTGGAAATGCTTTGATAAATTGAGTAATTGTTTGAACATAAGAGCTCTTTCTTGCAGAAATTAAAAATGCGAAAAGGAAGGAAATGCTTTGAATAAATAAACTGTAAATAATGTTTTTTTTGTTAGCCTTGCTACCCCGAGGCCCGGCGGAATTTTGTTGTCCTGACATACCAATTGTTTAGATGTGATCCCTTGCTCACGACTTGTATGGAAGGGCCTTCCTCCCCCTCCTCTTCAAAAATGACACAGCAGTTCATATCCTCATCATCCAGAAATAAATCCCTTATCGCTGCTAGCGCTTTTTCTTCGTCTGTACCATATATGATGTCAGCCGACTAGAAAGTCTGCTCTATGCGGGGTATTGGCTACTCCAATGGGTAGTAGGGGCCGCGCCATGGTGGCGACTAGTCTCTGAACTCCTTCCAAGTGTACTCGTACCCTACACCAAAAGTAGTACCATTCTTCTTAAGTGTTATTGGCTTTGTTATTCCTTGAAGATTCTTACTGAGCCTTTTACCCGGCTCGTACCCTTGCCAGTTCAGTATGCTTTCGGTCTTACTGCCCCACCAATTGTCTTTGTCAATAGCGTTAACACGATCTATGTTATGATAGATTTCTCCGCCCAACTTTCTCCTTACATCGATGACCGAAAAGGTCTGGCGACCATATATATGATTGCTACCGTCGCCATGAATGATTACCTCTTGATGGTTCCATTCGAACTTCACAGCTTGATGTAGGGTGGATTCCACGGCCCCAGTCGCGTGGATCCAAGGTCGTCCCAATAGTAAGTTGTAAGATGCAGGCACATCTATCACTTGGAAATCTACATCGAACCAAGTTGGTCCCATTTGTAAACATAAGGTAATTTCTCCCATGGTGGATCTTTGCGAACCGTCGAAGGCCTTTATGTTGATCTCTCCTTCCTTTATCTCATGTAAACTCTTGCCTAATTTCTTGAGCGTGACCATCGGACAGATGTTGAGGCTGGAACCCCCATCAATTAGGATCTTTGTGATGAAATGATCCTCACATTGTACGGTGATGTGTAATGCTCTATTATGCCCAAGCCCCTCGGGCGGTAACTCATCTTCATGGAAAATGATCTTGTGACTCTCCAGTATCTGGCCCACCATATTTTCCATTTCCCCACTAGTGATATTTTCTGGCACGCATGCTTCACTCAGCAGTCTTAGCAAAGCACTCCTGTGAGTTCCAGAGTTTTGTAACAGGGAGAGGATGGATATCTGAGCTGGCATTTTGTTCAACTGGTCGAGGACCGAGTATTCCTTAGCTTGTATCTTTCTCCAGTGATCATCAGAACCTGTTTCAATGATGGGGGGACGATTGTTGGCCTGCTTGCTAGACTCGGCCAAATTCTCAGGGGTATAAACTCTGCCAGTTCTTGTCATACCCTGTACAGCGATGGCGTCTTCAGACTTGCCTTTATCTTTCCTCCTTGCTTCAGCGGTATAGTCCCACGGAATGGCGTCTTAATAAAAGGGTGTCGTTGTTGACATTGCCACTAGAATAGGTGTGGTCATTCTTATTCCTGCCGGAGTATATGTTATAGATGGCCGGATTTCAACTTCGAGCGGTCGCACAAACTCGACTTCGATCGGCCCTGGGGCTTTTCCCTCGGCGGGTGGCCTTGATTCAAACTCAAGTGGAATTGACATGTTTACCTCAACTTCCTCAGATGGCTGCATCTGGACCACGATCGAATTAAGAGTAATTGCAGGCTTCTTCGGATCACCCTCTGCAATCAGCCCAATCAATCCCTCGGTATCCCAGTCATCATCAACCTCAATCATGTGGACACCCCCTTATGGTCAGGCAGCGGATTATTGCGAACATTAGGAGCAGGGTCCTTGGATACAATGATCTTGTTATCTATGAGGGTCTGTATCTTGTCTTTCAAGGAACGACATTCCTCGATGGTGTGTCCCTTCATGCCGAAGTGGTAAGCACAAGTTTTGTTTGGGTTGACCCACTGAGATGGGTTCTCAGGGATGACAGTAGGGATGGGTGTGACATAACCTGCGGCTTTAAGCTTTTCATATAATTGGTCAATGGGTTCGGCTATGGCAGTATACTGTTTTGGTGGACGACGATCGAAATTTGGGCGAGGTCTTGGGAAGTTTTGGCGAGCAGGTGGTGATTGGTAGTGAGAGGGTTGGGAAGTTTAGGCATTATAAACGGAAGCTGGTTAGGAGTATCTGGGCGAGGTAGGCTGATATGTGGGTGGTGGAGCTTGGTAGGCGGGTGAGGCTGTCTGGTATTGAGGTGAAGGTGCTTGGTAACTTGGAGCTGGTAGGTATGTGAAGGAAGGTGCGGGGTATACTTGGTATTTGGGAAGGGACTTGGCTTGGTGTGCCACCATCACGGCTCCTACATCCCTTTTCTTGGACACACCACCGGATTGCAGAGCTTTGTTGGTAGCCTGTAAGGCTTCAAAGTTAGTAACCATACCGTTTTTGATGCCTTCCTCGATTCGCTCTCCCAACTTGATGATATCAGAAAACATGTGCCCTTCGACCATCATCATCCGCTCATAGTACTGAGGATCCTGAGCGCACACGAAGAACTTCTTCATCTTCTTTCCAAGGCTGGCCTGACCTTAGTAGCCTCTGACCTCCAACGAGTAGCATACTCGCGAAAAGTTTCAGTTGGTTTCTTCTTCAAGTTCTGGATGTAGAACACATTCGGTGCATTCTCCATGTTGAATCTGAATCTATCCATGAAGTCTGTCGCCATATTCACCTAATTGATCCATTTCTTTGGATCCTGATTGATGTACCAGGATAGTGCATCCCCTTTCAAACTTCTCATGAAGAGTTTCATGCGGATCTTTTCATCTCTTCCCACGCCGACCAATTTGTCGCAGTAAGCCCTCAGATGGACTCTTGGGTCACCAGTACCATCAAACATTTCTAACTTAGGAGGTTTGTACCCCTCGGGCATTTCAACATCAGGTTGTATGCAAAGGTCCTCATAATTCAATCACTCAACCCCTTTGACTCCTTCGACGCCCTGAACTCGGTTGGTCAATTTCTTGAGTTCCTCGGCCAGATTCCTGATGAGCTTTTCCTTCTCGTCAGACTCATAGGTATGTGGTGCGGAATGAGCTACCATTTCCACATAAATGGGGTTGTCATAAGCCTGGAAGTGGTCTCTCATCTGATCTTAGGGAGGTGGAGTGTTGTAGTTGCGTAGTGCTGGTGGAACGGGATCTTTGGGGTGATTGGGTTGTTTTGGGACGTTTTGGGGTAAAGTGGGGTTCAGAGTATTTGGGAAGTGAACGTCTGGAACGTTGAGGGAGAATGATAGGTGGGCCAAATTCTTGACTTGGTCAAGTTCTTCTTGGAACTTCAGCAGCTTCTTCTCTAGTGGAGACATACCCTCGTGCAGAACCTGAATACCCTGACCATCAATGATCTCAACCTGTTCACCCCTGTTGTCTTTCCTAGTACCGCTTGCATCTGCCATCTTAGTTTTACCCTTGCTTTTTCCTTTCGGAGGACTGGGAGGAGGAGTAGGAGGAGGGCCCTTTGATCTGGTGCAGTAAGCTGTTGATGCTAGAGTGCACTAACTAACCTTTGGGGAAGGGGAATAACTAACAAAAGGTAGTGAAGTTAGTGAAGATATAAAGAATATTACGGTAATTTAAACACGTAATGCGAAAATGTAAAACACATCCTAAGTTGGGGAACCTCTTTATGCCCGAGGTAGGCCTAGCGACAAATTAATTTGGAGAACTTAAATACTAAATGCCTCATTTTATTGATGATAAAATAGACGAATCCAACTTGACTCTAAAAATACGAAAAATGCAAAATGTCATTAATGGCCAATGGCCTTATTACATCAAAAGCAAAGTAAAGACAAATCCTATCTATTTGGTCTCAGAAGGACCTTCCCCAACTTGGCACCTCTACTTGCTTTGATCAACATTCCCATCTCGCGGAGTCCCAGCAACAAGTAGGTCTTGGCTAGAATTCCTACTTCAGTTCCCTCGGTCTTTTGACAAGTCTCGATCCTCCTAAGGAACTTTTCCTCCAAGTCAACGATGCCTCGTTCCAAGTGTGCTAGCTTCTGGGTAGAATTGATAGCCATGTCCTTCCATTCCTCGATCAGCTTTTTGTTGGCTATGTGGATTTTGTGATGATCTTCTTCACAGTCACGGAGCCTTTTGCGCAATTGGTTGAACCTAGTCGTTGCCTCAGCTTTCTCGTCTATGACCCTATGTCCTTGAGCGAAACCTGGCTCGATATTTCTTCCCTAGTTATCTTCCAACCATCCCATATAGTAAGGAGAGCAACCAACATGATACCTGTCAGGCTCGATAGTATCCTTCTCCAACCGGGTCCTGCAGTGACACAATTGCTAAGCTTGACACTTGTGAGGACTGTCATCATTTTGGAAGTCCGCCCTGAGATGACTCATTTTCTCGACCGTTGGGATGACTTTCTTCCTCCCTGCCTGCCTCATGACACAAATCGGGACGTAAGGGTATGTCCATCTAAGACCAATCAATATCAGGAACGGAGTATCTCTAGTCTGAATGATGAACTCGTCGGTCGGGAACCACTCGAACATCCATTGGATTTGATTCTCGGTCAGATCTCCCAATAACTCCACCCATCCCTTGGCATTTTCTGGATGTGCAAACATGTCGGGGATGTAGTTCATACGCTTTGGGTGATGGAAAACAATATGGTCATCCCAAATTCTCCTATGTATGTCTTGACGGTAGTCGCCCCTTTGTAAATGCTCGGTGAGCCAAAGCTGCAGTAGCAGGTTGCAACCCTCAAAATATTTCGCTCCTCGTTGACCGTTCTCCAAAGCTCGGTATATGTCAGCAACAATCATGGGTACAATGCTGAAATCTTGTCCGTCGATCCCTTCCATAAGAGTCTTGGTAACCATAGCCAATCTGGTGTGGATTCTCCCTTTCTTTGTCGGGAAGACCATCAATACCCAAAAGCAGAATATGAAGACGAATATACGGCGGTGAGTGTGTCCTAGAAAGGTAAGGGCGAACTCTTCCTGATATGTGCGGTAAGACTGACTACGACCATACCTCTCGTACAAATAGTCAAAAGGGATGTACGAGTCTTCTAAGCAGACTAAATACGGATTCTTCTTGAGTCCCATCATTTTGAGAAAACCCCGACCTGTTCGATTTTCAGGCATCAATAACCCTTGATACTCCCAAGGCAAACCAACTAAACCCCCTATCTCCTCCAGCAATGGTGTCATTTCATTGTTCCCAAATCGGAAAACCGATCGATCACAATCCCAGAATAAGGTGGCAGCCTCTATCATCATGTTATTAGGCTGAATGTCCAAAAGAGAGGGCAAGTTGCCCAAGTGTTTTCTGAGTGCTGTGTGTCGCTTGAATGCAAGTCTTCCCACCAATTCAGAAGATTTGGGTGGATGTTGGTGACCATGCCGAATCTGGGGACCTCGTGCCTCATCTCTGCAAGATAAACAGGTAAGGCCCTTACCCCTACCGGACTCGACTATTTAATACCAAAAATTAGCACTGAGCATTTAAGTTCTCCAAATAAATGCACAGAACGTGAAGGCGTCCTTTTGGGTTCCAAGGAAACCCAATGGACTTTGGACAAGGCTATATTAAAAGCTATTGTGCGGACAACACGTTAGTCTGGCTAGGTTTGACCATGATGCATGCAACATACAATAGAGTAAGGTTTCTATTGGGGTTTTAGACTGGTCCCTTTGAGCGGACAACTCAAGGGGGAAGGCACGGAACTGTCGACTGCACCGCTGATCGACTAGATTTACCGCAAATATGCCTTTCCGAATTTAGGGGGTAATAATATTAGAATAGCGCAACCACTCATTGTAAGCGTTGCTATAGGTTTTCTTGGGCACGAGTGGAATATGAATGCGGAGCATGATATGCAATAATAAGCACTAAAACAGATAGACATGTATTTTCACATTCGAGGAAAACGGTAAAGAAAGGAAATACAACAGTTATAATGGAAAGAGGTTACAAAGAAAACATGAAGATATGTCAGTTAAGTTCAGGTGAAATAAATACTTGTAAAAAGTAAACAGTTAACGGCATGCAACGGAGAATAGGAAAAGGCATAATCATTTAAATGCAAATTAAAGGTCCAAATTCACAAAGCAAATTGTAATGGTATAAACCTAGGGAAGATCCCCAGCAGAGTCGCCATGCTGTCGCTCCCCCTTTTTCTATCGCACGGGTTAGGTACGGAGAGATCGGGTTCATGAAATTCTGGACAACTCCTTAAAGGAAGAGGTTTAAGGAAGAGTCGCCACCTAATGATTTTGTGGTGTGTTAGGGCACCTAGAGTTGATAACTCATGAACTAGTTCGCGCTACCAGAGATTGGGTAAGGGCTTGAAATTATCCCAAGGAGAAGGTACTAGGCACCCCTCAGGATCCACAACTGTGGGTCCGAGCCAATAAGTTTTTGAATTTGGACGATGAGCAAGTAACAAGTAAGGTTCACATATGAGGGGATTTAAAATAAGTATGAAAATCTTTAAAGGTTTTGAATAACATAAACATTTGAAAAGAATTGTCCTAGGTTTAAAGTAATACGGATCACTTCAATGCAATACCCGATATGTCACACCTCGAGGAGGCGGCTACACGTGGTATTAGCGCACCGGTCATCATATCCGTATTCTACCCTTCCCACCCCGTAAAGGTTAGTTAAAGCGTGCGTGTTGGTCACGAAAGCTTATTGCGTGCCATTACCCGTCCCATCCTATGAGTCCCAGAGGGTATTTAGGACTACTAATCCTACAATGTGAGTGGGACTTAACCGTTCCAACTTCGGGCTCCTCAGATTTGCTGCAATGGCTAGTCACGTGGGACTTAACCGTTCCAACTTTATTTCGCCTTCATTGGCCTTTCATTTCTACTTCGAAGCATTTGGGAATACTTCAGCCTTTCAAACTTTGCCGAGGTGGTTAGCCACGTGGGAATCAACCTTTCAATTTCATCTGCCTTTATAGGCGCTTCGATTTGATTTTCTCCTTTCAAGGGTTTTGAGTTTTAAGCATCGGCCGCTAAGGCTTGTCAAGGATTGACTTGATGCCTTTGATGAGGCTGAGCGCCTTTTGCATATTAACCCGTGCCAAATGAAATCTTGTAAATTAGTTTTGCCATCCTTTCTTTGCCTTAGTTTCGGATACAGAGTTAGACCGAAAGGGATTTGAAGGGAAATAAATGAAAGAACGGACAATGAATTTAAACAAAAGGTATCCCTTTCGGGGGAAAGGAAAGAAGGACTTATCTGGAGTGTATGTGGGCTTCAATGAACATGACATGCCTTTTGGACTGGATGCCTGATCTGTGTAGACTATCCAACTCTCAGAAATTCATCACGACTAATACCCCGAGATCGAGAAACCTTTCCCCGGGCTGTGTCCATGTCCGTGATCCATTATCCTTTTCGATTAGTGGCGCCCTTTGCGGGTTTTCTCCAACTAACCTCTCTTGTTTCTCTTCTCACCATCACCTTGTAGTGCTCTTTGCGAGTTTTACTAACAAGACTCTCTCATTTTCAATTTCTTTGCTCACCGTCGCCTCACGATGCCCGTGTGGGTTTCCATCGATAAGACTCTCTCATTTTTTCTTTTCTTCTCGCCGTCGCCTCACGGTGCCCGTGCGGGTTTTCACCGATAAGACTCTCTCACTTTTAATTTCTCTCATTGCTTGCATCGGTTTCAAACATCTGCATCCTCCAATTTTATACATCTTTGTCGATCGTTCGGAAGGACTTGCACAGGGTTTTGGGTAGGAAGAATTTGGATTGAATTACAACTTTGGAATTTTTTGGTAAAAACATAACATTTGCCCCAGCTTAAACTCTTGGGGAAATGTGGAATTTTATTGTGGTGTGACTGAACCCCCAGGGGGAGGCTGCCTACGTATCCTTTCGGAATCAAATCGAACGTAGTTTAGGAAAACATTTGTTTTGGTTTTTGTTTTGATTTCTCTTTTGTTTTTCATTATCATCATCTTTTTTTTTCAACAACACTTTCAGGTTCCAAAGAGGGTAATCAAAGAAACGTAACCGGCTCAAATGGGTTTACAAAGTTGGGTAATGTTTTGGGTAGCGTGAATGAAAGCCTTCGTTACTTTGATCGGGAGCATCCACATTACGAAAAGGTCAAACATAGTACCTTTTGACTGAATCTGCATTGACAGCCATTTCGGGATCATTTCCTTCGATGTCTCCCAAGTACAATGCTCCTTTTGGAAGCAGTTTCCTTATGATGTATGGATATTTCCAATTCGGGGCAAATTTTCCTTTCGCTTCTTCATGGTGTGGGAGGATACGTCTTAAGACAAGTTGCCCCACTTTGAAGTTCCTAGGCCGCACTTTCTTATTATAGGCGGGGGCCATTCTTTGCTGGTACAACTGCCCGTGGCAAACTACGACCATTCTTTTCTTATCAATTAGAATTACCTGTTCCAACCAGGTTTTAACCCATTCGTCATCCTCAATTTCTGCTTCGACAATGATACGAAGGGAGGGGATTTCAACTTCCGCGGGTATTACGCCTTCAGTTCCATAAACTAGTAGATAGGCTGTAGCTCCAATTGATGTGCGCACGGTGTCACGCCCCCTTTTTCTATCGCACGGGTTAGGTACGGAGAGATCGGGTTCATGACATTCTGGACAACTCCTTAAAGGAAGAGGTTTAAGTAAGAGTCGCCACCTAACGATTTTGTGGTACGTTAGGGAACCTAGAGTTGACAACTCATGAACTAGTTCGCGTTACCAGATATTGGGTAAGGGCTTGAAATTATCCCAAGGGGAAGGTATTAGGCACCCCTCAAGATCCACAATTGTGGGTCCCAACCAATACGTTTGTGAATTTGGACGATGAGCAAGTAACAAGTAAGGTTCACATATGAGGGGATTTAAAACAAGTATGGAAATCTTTAAAGGTTTTGAATAACATAAACATTTGAAAAGAATTGTCGTAGGTTTAAAATAATACATATCACTTCAATGCAATACCCGGTATGTCACACCTCGAGGAGGCGGCTACATGTGGTATTAGTGCACCGGTCATCATATCCGTATTCTACCCTTCCCACCCCGTAAAGGTTATTTAAAGCGCGCGTGTTGGTCACGAAAGCTTATTGCGTGCCATTACCCGTCCCATCCTATGAGTCCCGGAGGGTATTTAGGACTACTAATCCTACAATGTGAGTGCTAGGCTGGACCCCTAGGCTTAAAGGATAAAATACTAGGCGACATGCCTAACAAGTAAGACTTCACATATGAAGGAACACATAGGGACAAATAAAGGCTCATAGATCCCTCCACAAGTAGACACATAATTGGCACGTCTCGCACACACTTAAAGTCTCAATGATAGGAGTTTAAAACAGGAATTTTGAGTAAAACAGTAAATCGCAAGAGGAATCTGATTTGGAAAACTTAATGAAGGCAGAGAATTTGATTGAGATTGAGTGATTCAAAATAGCGACTTTCAGCAATTTAGTAGTTAATGGTAATGGTAAAAACTTAGAGGTATAATGATTTAAAGTTTTTCAAGAAAACATAGCAGAAAATCATTAAACTATTTTTTTTTGAAGTAAAATAGTGATAAGTGACCAGAATACAGTAGCTAAAGGCAGCAGTAAACTTAGAAATAGGCAGTGATTAAAAGCTTTCAGTAAACATAGATGAAAGTTATTAAAGCATGAGTTTGAAATATTTTAAAGGATAAATAAATAAAATACAGTGGCTCAACATAGAGTAATAACTATTAGTTTTCAAAGAACTGTAGCAAAAGGAATGGTATCAAAATGTAGTGACTTGAAAGACATACAAAACAAGGATGCGAAATAACACGATTTTGAGCAGAATGAGGCATTTTTTGAAAACCCAGTAGCTTTAACATAATAGTACAAAAATCAGAGAGCCCTAGGGGAAGCAGATACACAATTTCAAGACTGTTTCAAAATAGTACAAGAGCAAAATGTCTTCAATAAGGTAAAATAAGCAGGCAAGCATCAGGGAGTAAAATGTTTAAGGGGACTGGTCTATTCTAAACCCAGTTAATTAATCTCAATACGCATTAGGCCTAACGTTTGCCTAGGCGTTGCCTATATTGCCTAATTATATCAGAGGGTGAACATGCATATTTAAGTCTTGATTTTAAGGGGATATATACTTGCGGAAAACGGTTCAAAAAAATTAACCATATTTTACGGGATTATTAGATTATGCAGGCTAGTTAGACATTTAACAATTGCAACTCAAACAAGTGAAAGATCCTAAGCAACAGGATATCTAATGCGCGCAGGAGTTCTTAGAAAACATGGTTTCTAGGATGAAAATGCAGCGAGGACTTTATGACAATTGATGTTGCTTGTTTATTAATTGATCAGAATCATGAAATGAGTATAATAACGTGCTGAAAGTGAAAGTCCTAAAACGGGATTTCTAATATGTGAAATGCATGTCCTATGCATGTTATCTAATGCACAAATAAGTAAGTAAGGCCCTATAAGAATGTTTTCTACCCATTACCTAAGCTAGGCATGCATAACCCCCTATTTACTATCAAGCCCCAATCATTCGTTTACAAATTATTACAGACCAAAATAAATGAATTACAATAATGAAAAAGGAAAATAAGAAGTTATTCTATAGGGAGCCTTCAATCAGGCCCAATCTTCCAGACTCCCCCCTCTCAATTTCATAGCCTTACATCAACCTGGGTGAGGCAAAGCTCCCAAAGGCCTTGGTGAGAGCCCTGGCCAATACCAGCACCTAGCAAATGCCCATGGTTAAACCAGTGCAGTGTAGAGTACCCTACCTCAGTGTCTCAAGGTTCAGAGGGAACTCATGGTCCCTAAGCGATGCACACACTGAGGGGGGTGGAACCTAAAAGTCTAGGAATTGTGTGAAGTGCTAAAAGAGGTTAAGAAAGGGAATTTTAAAATCATTTAGAGACTAACAGGAGAAAATAATTTTGAAATAGGAAGTAACACCACTAATCACAACTCAGTAGAGTTCCAAGCAAACAAACACAAATAGGAAAAAGGGCTTAGGGACAAATAAAGATGACAGTAGATGATCAGTTTTAGTTACATGTTCATCACATATTGGGGATACCCATATGGAAGTAACAAACATTATACAACTGCTAAAGAGATCACAGAAGAGAGGCTAGACAGATGAAAAAGAAGACACACAAAGATGCTAGACATGCAAAGAGAAGAGAGACAGTAACCACATAGTCAAATGATCCCATAGGCCCTAATGAACCACAGAGAATATAGCGGGAGTTTGTGCTAAGCTAGAAGAAGAAAAGAGATCATATAGAGGGATTAGACATGTTAGTGACATGGCAAGCAATAGAACCACAAATAGAAGCATGCAAGGAACAATAAGAACCTCAAATAGAATTGAAACATGTTGTTTGGAACACTTGTTAATTTAAACTAGAAACATAGCGGTTATGCAAGTAAAGAGCAGTAGTAGAGTGTAGCAAATAACATAGTAGCCTTGGCTTAGCAGCCGGCTAGTAGCAAGCAGCAGTAGAGAGTGGCAATAGAGACAAGAGAGACAAAACACAAGAGAGTAGTGTATAGAGAGAGTTGAGCCAAATTCCACTTATCAGTTTAATGAAAGAGTAAGCGTATTTATAGCTTTCAAAGCAGCAGTGAAATAAGGTAAGAATCAAATCAGTAGTAATTAAAGGAATTTGAAATCAATTAGTCAAGAAATAAGGCAAGTTTTTATTCGCAAAATATTGAGAATCAGTAGCATATAGGCAGGAATAATCAATACAGGACAAATAAGGAAAAGATCCCTGTAATTTGGTACTAATAACTTAATAAAGAGTAAGGATCAAAAGACCCCTTTAGGTAAATAAGGAAAGAATAACAAGAACATAGTAGGGGATTGGGGGCAGGTACAGGAAGGTTTAATTAAGGTAATAGCCAAAACGGTTCAATTAGTTGTAAAATAAGCAAGAGAAATAATCAGTAGTGTAAAGAATGTCACAAGGAATCAATCAGAGGAAACCAATCACAGGAAATTAGGGATTCAATGTTAACAACACTGATATTAAAGGACACATTCCATGAACATATAGGAGAGTATAAAGCAGGCAAAATAGAATTGGAGCCCTAGTATAACAGCAAAAATCAGAATCAATTGAAGCATACTCATGAGAACACAACAACAAATGAAGCAAGTAAACATATACATCGAAACCAAGTCAGAAGCTAGGGTTACGACTATAGATTTGGGGTTTTAGCAAAAAATCAAACAACAAAGTAAAAACCTCGAATAAACATGCAAACATAAGAAGAATAATAAGATAATACTGAGAAATCTTGAATTTAAGCCATTTAAGAGGGGTTCTAAGAACCCTAGTGTTTAAAAGCAAAAAGGGAAATCGTTTGCAAACATCAGGTTTTAAGAAAACATAGGTGAGAATCATCAAGACAAACATAGATATATTGCAGATTTTGGAAAAAGTTGAAAGGTCAAGAACTAGGGTTTCAGAGATAGAACCCGTAGATGGTCGAAAGACCTGTTGTAATACTCAGGGATGGTGATAGCCGGAACACCACCGAGTTGAACCTCGCCGGAGAAGGCTGGAAACGTACAGGAAGGAGCCTCCATGGCCGTTCTGGCATGGTTGAAACTTTAAAGGGTCTTAGAGATGAAGTAGCCGGAGAGACAGCTTCATGGTGGCCGGTGGTTGAAGGGGTGAGCCTGGAAGTGGCCGGAGATGAAGACCATCGGAGGAGAAGAAGAGCCCAGAAGGATCTAGAGAGATGAGGGAGCAGAAGAGTCGAGAAGAGAGAGAGTGAGTCTTGGGAAAATGAGAGACGGGGAGGGGGTAGGTTAAATTAATTAAGGTAAGTAATTATCCGGGCCGTTGATCTCGTTTGATCAACGGCTCAGATTGAATGGGGATTAGGCCAGGTTGGTTCAGGGTTTGGGTTTGGGTATTTTAATTGGGTTAATGGGTTGGGTAATAGGTTTGAAATGTGGTTAGATTTTAAATGAAGATAGGCTAGATATTAAATATCCAAATAAATAGGATAATTAATTAATTAAAAAGCTGAATAATTATACAAAAAATGAAATTAAGTTAAAATAAGTATAATTACAATAATTAGCCAATATAAAAATGTAAAGACATAAATTCGAATTTTAAAGGTATAAAATGACTAATCCGGCTATAATTGCAAAATGATTGTAATTGCAATTAAATAGGACTCGATTAGCCAATTTATGAAATATTTGGATTTTAATAAATAAATAAAAAAAGTGATTATAAATGACATACTAAATTGGAAAGTATTTCGAAATTTATTTTAGAGCACATATTATGAATTATTAAAATATGAAGTATTAAATAAATAGGGAAATAATTTAGGTAAAAATATGGAAAAAATAACCATGTCTTTCCCGAATTTGAATCTACAGGGGGTCAATGTGGGCATTACCCGGGTATGGAAGCATTGCAGCCAAGGTGGCTAGTGCATCAGCTTGCTCGTTGTGGCATCGAGGAATATACCTGAACTCGACAGCTTTGAACCTCTTGCCAAGATCCTCCACATGTTGTCTATATGGAAGGAGTTTAACATTCCGAGTTTCACATTCTCTCTGAGCTTGCTTGATGATCAAGTTAGAATATCCCATGATCAATAATTCCTCTACATCCATGTCGATTGCAATATTCATGCCCATTATGCAGGCTTCATATTCAGCAGTGTTGTTTGTACAGAAGAACCGAAGATGAGCGGTGGCCGGATAGTGTTTTACTTTGGGCGAAATCAAGATTGCCCCAATCCCTACACCTTTTGCATTCACAGCTCCATCAAAGAACATTTTCCAAGTATTGGTGTTTTCGGGAATTACCTTGACTGAATTTACTTCCTCGTTCGGGAATTAAGTACTTAGGGTTGATATTCGTCATCAACAGGATTTTCAGCCAGGTAATCCGCCAAGGCTTGAGCTTTCATCGCCGTGCGGATGACATAGATTATGTCGAACTCGATGAGCAAGATTTTCCACTTTGCTAATCTCCCGGTGGGCATTGGCTTTTGGAATATATAATTCAAAGGATCCAGCCTAGTGATGAGGCAGGTGGTATAAGCCAACAAGTAATGCCAGAGCTTCTGAGCAACCCAAGTTAGAGCGCAACAAGTTCTTTCCAACAACGTATACTTTGCTTCATAGCTTGTGAATTTCTTGCTCAAGTAGTATATGGCATGTTCTTTCTTCTCGGTTGCATCAGGCTATCCGAGAACACACCCGAAGGAATTTTGCAACACCGTCATCTGTCCATTTTATTGTTGCATCTTTCTTCAACAGCTTGAATATAGGCTCACATGTGGATGTCAACTGAGCGATGAACCTGCTGATGTAATTCAACCTACCCAGCAAGCTCATGACCTCTTTCTTGGTTCTCGGAGGTGGAAGATCCCGAATAGATTTTATCTTCGTCGGGTGCAGCTCGATGCCCCATTGACTGACTATAAATCCTAGCAACTTCCAAGATGGAACTCCAAAGGCACACAAGAATGGATTCAATTTCAAATCATACTTGCACAGACGTTCAAAGAAATTTCTCAAATGCTTCACATGGTCTTCCTGCATCCCAGATTTAATAATCACATCATCCACATACACCTCAGTCTCTTGATGCATCATGTCGTGGAAAATGGCGGTCATGGCCCTCATATAGGTTGCCCCGACGTTCTTTAGACCAAATGGCATGACCCGGTAGCAGTAGGTTCCCCAGGGTGTGGTGAAGGAAGTTTTTTCTGCATCTTCTTCATGCATCAAAACCTGGTGATACCCAGCATAATAATCCACGAAAGACTTTACCTCATGTTTAGCACAATTGTCAACCAAGATATGTATGTTTGGCAGTGGAAAGTTGTCTTTGGGACTTGCTTTATTCAAATCTCGGTAGTCGACACACACTCTGACTTTTCCGTCTTTCTTAGGTACTGGGACCACATTGGCCAGCCATGTGGTGTATTGAACCACTCGGATTACTCCAGCTTTTAATTGTTTAGTGACCTCTTCTTTGATTTTGTCACTCATGTCCGTTTTAAATTTCCTTTGCTTTTGTTGGACGGTGGATAACCGGGGTAGGTCGGCAATATGTGCACCACCAAGTCAACACTTAGTCCGGGCATGTCATCATAAGACCAAGCAAACACGTCTTTGAATTTGAATAGAGGTTGGATCAGAGCGTCTCTAGTTTTTTCATATGTATGGATACTTATCATGGTTTCTTGGACTTCTTCTGAATTACCCAAATTAACCGGTTTCGTTTCATTTAAGTTTGGCTTAGGCTTATTCTCGAATTGTTACAATTCTCGATTTATTTCCCTAAAAGCCTCATCTTCATCATATTCCGGTTCTTGATTCATTATTTCTTGGTTAGATGGCATATCAAGATCTGGGCATGAAGTCCACCAGCATGTCATGTTATTAAAATACGCATTATTAGAACTGAAAAGAGAAAATAAGAGAAAAATAACAGAAATTAGGAAGAATAAAGAGAGAGGTTCATAGACTATGAAATATTAATTTCATTTCATTGAATTTTTAACATAGGAGGGTTTACATCAGAATTTGAAAAGACAATAAACTAAAAACACTCGAGTTACACCCTAAATAACTCAAAGTGCAGAAAGGATGGCAATGATGGACTACCAGGACTCCCTCCTGACGGGGAATCGAGTAGCCTTCCAGTTTTGGAGCTTGGCATCAGGCCCCATATATTGCACTTCAGTAATGCTGGAGCCTTCTCCTAATTGGAACATATGAGTTTCATGCAACATCTGCCTCATTTCCCCACAAACCTCTTCGATTTCCTCAGCCGTGAAGGTTTCCTCTTCCTCTTCTATGTATTTCGACTCGACAAATGATTCAGTGATGTGTGGGATTGGATGAGGCAAAACCCAACCATCCTTCTTATGCTGATATGCCCATTTTTCATCATCAGGGGTGGCTTGAAACCCAATGCCGAAGAACGTTTCACCGGTAAGCAAGGTGATAGGTTCTGTAATGCCTTGCAGGGACACCCCAAGCCCTTTTCTAGGTTTGTACCCATGTTTGATCATGTCGCTAGCGACCACGATGGATGCATTTGATAGGAAGGGTTAAGGACAAGGGGTTCCTTCCTCACACTGGTCCACAACCATAATCTCAAAAGCCTGGTAGACGATATGCTCGCTACCTTCTCTTGCTTCCAGATGGGGGACTTATGGATCACTGTAAATGGACTGCTCGTCCTCCCCATGGACCACAATCTCCTGGTCTTCATGCTCGAATTTAACCATCTGGTGGAGGTTCGAGGGTACAACTCCTGCGGCGTGGATCCACGGCCTTCCCAGGAGAGTCCAAGACTTGGAATGTTACTTCAAAGTCTACGAGGCCAATTGTCAAGACTAAGTCAATTTCTCCGATTGTGTCCCTCTTGATGTCGACGAATGCACGGACACACACATTGTTGGGCCTGATTCTCTCTATCCCAATCTCCATTCTTTTTAGGGTTGAGAGAGGACAAATGTCGACCCCAGATCCTCCGTCCACCATGACCCTTTTTATGTAGTACCCTTCACACTTGACGGTTAGGTGGAGGGCCTTATTGTGAGCAGCCCCTTCTGAGGGTAAGTCATTTTTGCTGAATGAGATGCAGTTTACCTCGAAGAATCGTTCCGCCATTCTTTCCATTTGTTTAACGGTAGTTTTGGCTGGAACATACGCTTCATTAAGCGTTTGATCAAAACTTTCTGTTGTGCACTCAAGCTTATCAGTAAAGATAAGAGTGAGACCTGAGTGGGAGATTCTCTGAGATGTTCAATTACAGTTTATTAAGAGGATTTCATCTTTCTAAAGAATTCCTATGCCTCATCAGCGCTGACCGGTTTTTTAGGCGGAAAGCATTTCTGTTTGTTCTTGTTTAGCTCTTTCGGGTTGAGGTATCTTTCCGATGAGTTTGCTTCAGTCTCTTCCCCTATGATCTATTATCCCTTGTATGTCACTACTATCTTATTGTAGTTATAGGGGACGGCAGTGGTATCCTTCATGGGAGTTTGTGATGCACGGCTAATAACCACGGGCTCATTCAGCCTTGGTGAAATTATGGGCCACCGCGCCACATACGTCCCCTTTGGTACGTACATCGTTGGGGCATTCAGCATGGATTTGTTTTATTGCATACTTCTAGGAGGGCTTAACGCGAACTATTCCTTCCTGGGTGCCCTGGGGACATAAAGAACAGCATCTTTAGAAGGTCCCATCTCTGTTTTGGTTTCAACCTTCCTCGTGGCCTGAGGGACGAGGTTGCTTTTCTTTATCTCTTTAACTTGCTTGGGTGATGCTTTGGGATTTTTCTCCACATCCGCAATGGCGATGATAGTTTTTAGGGCCAGATCAAAATCTCGGTCTTCACAAATCATGCCAATAATCGGCCCGTTATTGTGAGCGGGCAACTGATTATTGGTCACGTTGGGAGCTTCTTCATCCCTTAGCACCACCTTCTTTTGTTATATGAGGCTTTCAACCGCCCTCTTGAGGGTCCAGAAATCTTCAGTATCATGTCCCTCAACCCCCGAGTGGTAAGCACACCGAGTACCTGGCCGATAAGAGGGGGATTCTGGGTTTTGCTTGTTTTGGGGTACAGGCTGCAACAGACCCATTTGGACTAGCATTGGGAAAATACTAGAGTATGATTCTCCGATCGGTGTAAAGTGGGTTCTCCTGGGTGGCTCCGGGGGATTATTTTGTGGAGGGCGAGGATTATATGGATCTTGGCAAGGAGAATTGTTTCTGGGTGGTGGAGCTCGGTTTTGATTGTAGTGTTGTTGGGGCCGGACATACGGCTGAGCATTCATTATCGGATAGGGTTGAGGCATCATGGCATATGCTACATCCTGGTGGGCATAGTAATGTCGTGGGGCGTCAGAAAAGTAGCCTCAGGGCTGTCGGGAGTTTCTTACACTAGAGGCCATCATTGAAGGTTCCTCTTTCTTTTTTCTATTAGCTGCACTCCCTGAACCCTCTAGATTGCTTGTGAAGTTGATCTTATGGCGGATTGGCTTAGAATGCGACTGGTCTTCAAACCATTTTCAACCATTTCTCCGATTTTTATCGCTTCCGCAAACGGCTTGCCCATGGCGGACATCATATTTTGGAATTAGTCATCCTCCTGGGCTTGTAAAAAGACACTGAACATCTCAGTCTCGTCCATCAGAGGTTTGACTCTGGCCGCTTGCTCACGCCACTTGATAGCGTATTCCCTGAAGCTTTCTGATGACTTTTTCTTGAGATTGGACAGGGAATTCTTGTCGGGAGCGATGTCCACATTGTATTGAAATTTTCTGACAAAGTCCTGGTCCAGGTCATCCCAAATATGCCAGTGGGATATATCCTGGTCCATGTACCACTCAGATGCGATCCCAGCCAAGCTTTCTCCAAAATATGCCATTAAAAACTCTTCCTTTCCACCTGTTCCTCTGAGCTGGTTGCAGTATCTTTTTAGATGAGCTATGGGGTCCCCGCGTCCGTCGTATTTCTCAAACTTGGGGGTTTTAAACCCGAGAGGCAGGTGAACGTGCGGAAACATACACAAGTCTGCATAGGGAACACTTTTTTGACCACTTAGACCTTGTATATTTTTGAGGCTCTGCTCAATGCTTTTCATTTTTCGAGCCATCTCTTATTGCTCGGGGTTCTTTGCGGTTTTGTCTTGTCCCATGGTAGATTCATAACGGGGAAGTTGAGGGTATGAGTTTGGAGTGACATGAGCCGTGTCTAGATGGAATGTCGGTGTTTGGAATGTAAAAGCCGGTGGCTCAAAGCTTGGCTCAGTAATAGTTGGTGGTGCCTTGGCAGAGATCGGCGGTGCGGTAAAGATGTTGGAAGACACACCGGAAACTAGTGCCTGGGGGCGAACCTCAGAAGGCCTTCCGGCGAAGTAAGCCGACATAGACGGGTATCCGAACGGGGTGGCCGGGTAACTTATAGAGACATTGGAAATCCCGCCCATCCTGGGAATCAGCTCGGGGAAACTAGGGATGGTGCGGGTGGTTCCCTACCATTTGACCAGGCGTCCCATATTTCCAACATGTGGCAAAGCAATATCCTATTTTCCTCAGCCGTGGCCGACTCAGATGCTGGGATAACCGAGCTTGGGTCATCCTCAGAGGAGTTGACGATTGGCAAGTGACTTTCAGATGTCATTTCTACCTTCCCTTTTGATCTGGTGAAGTACGGGTGTGAAGCCAGATTACCGCGAAACCAACCACCTTAAAAACACACCTTTCAGAGTGAACCACAAAACGTTATATTGAGGCATTTATCACATAGGGAATCGCACGTTGGGGGTATGCAATGCACCTAGGCAGTTAAACGCTTTCTACATGTTTTGCATCGGTCGAGTGTTTCATCCCGGCTTTGTTTCTCAAACCCGAACTTTCTTTTTGTTCTTTATTTTTTTGCTATTTATCCCTTTGTTTTTCTCTGTTATTTTTGTCGCTATTTTCTTTCTTTTCTATTTTTATTCTTCACTCCATTTCCTTTTTCTCTTTCCCAAATTATTTTCCTTTTTAGGATTATGATCGAATCCTATGTGGATTGCCTACGTATCACGACGCCGCGTGAATCATATCATCATGTAGTTCAAGGAATAAATACGAAGGAAATAAACATTCTGATTTTCAAAATTTTCATTCATTAGATAAAAACTTCCAATTTCATTCATTACGAAAGACTTCAACATAGTTTTTGGGAATTTAAAACTACAAAAGACTCTGACATACTTTCTTGGAAATTTAAAAACTACAGTAGACTCAAATAGGACTGCAACAGGGAAATGAAATACATACTCGAAATGGATATCAAGAATACATAAGTGCTTACATTGCTCCAGGGGCCCGTGGGACATCATTCGGTCTCGCCACGGGCCTACGTGCCATGTCTTGCTGGAGGCGGTACAAGTCATCCATTATCTTGTGGATGAAAATCATTACCGCTGCGAAGAAAGTGGTTCGGGTCATATCTTCACACTCTTGGCACTTTGTGACAATATAATCAGTGATCTCTCTGACCCTCTGCCTAATGACACCCTTCTCCTGAAATAAGCGCCCGATATGTTGAGATCTTGCCTCTAAAACCTGGGCGTCTTTATGATTCTGTTCTTGCCATTGTTGCAACTCTTCCTCCAACTGAGCCATCATGGTATAACATTGTTCCCTTTCCGCTTTAAACCTTTTTTCTTGTTTGGCCATTTCGTTCTCGAGGGTGGCCACCTTTTCTTTTAAGCCTGTGACTTCTTGGTCATGTTTTCTTTTCAATTTTTGCACAAACTCTGCTCTTTCCTCTGCATTTTTTGTCAATCTTGCTCGAAATCTGGCCAATTCTTCTTCAGCTTTGTCTAGATCATCCCCGTAGATGCATAATTTCTGCCTCAGACTGTTGATAAGTCTTTCATCAGTTTTGCTTCTCTCAGGGTTCTCAACATCTACTTTCAATTTCTGGATCTGGGACCGAGAGCTTCATTTTCTTTGGTTAACCTATTTTTCTCCCCTTCAGCTGCGTCGGCTTGTAATGTGTTTTCAAATTTGAGTTCCCTGATTTGGGCTTCCAACTTGCTTATGGTAGCTCGGTAGTTATTCTCCTTTTCTAGCCAAACCCAGTGTTCTTGCGTTTGCTCAGTGAATTGTTGCACGTGGGGTCTTTTTGCTGGTCGTTCTTGCTCTTGATGCTCTCTACCCCTTCTACCGTACCAAGAAGTGTAACCCGACCCTACTTCCCCTCTGGACAAATCTCTTACCCGAGTCTGCGGCTCCAAAAATCTGCACTCATGGCAGATCTGGCGGACCTTGTCCTCTAGAAATGCAGCTCTTGGACATAGCTCAATGGCTTGTTGACTCAGATCCTCATCATATGGAATATCCTGTTGCCTTCCAAACTTTCGTAAGACCCGATGTGGGGCATATGGCTGAATGCTTCGAAAGACCATTAACAGAAGGTAACACACCCCGACCGACATATGGAAGACTTCGCCGAGAGGGAGCCACCTGAATGTCCACTCGATTCGATCGGCAGTCAATGAACTCAAGTGTATGAACCAGGCTTCTGTGCCTTCTCGAAATTCATGGCCCTCTACCCGAGTCTCATGTTCTTCAATACAACTCAAACCAGTTAAACCATAGTTCATGTAGCCCAGGCGATGACATAGGTGCTCAATCATCTAGATTTGTAAGATTAGGTTGCACCCTTCGAAGAATTTCCCCCCAGACTGGCAAACCGTCAGGGCACGGTAGAGTTTGGCTAAGACCATCGCTATAAGAGTGACATTAGATTTTTTCATCATGAAATCGGTCATTCCCACGAGCCCAATATCTATGCGTTCGTTACTCCTTGGACAAACAAGGGTACCCAGGAATGCTACCACGAAAGCCAATCCCCGGCAGGCCTCCCATTTAATTTGGTTCTTGTGGTGAGTCAGACCAGTGTTATCAGCTTCGAAGCCCCGAGGATCTCCATAGCGACTGTATAGGAAGTAAAAGGTGTAGAAACCCTCAGATAGGTGCGGGTCTTGGATTTCCCGACTAATGCTCAGAAGGTCTAGGAACTTGTGCAGAGTCACAGCCCTGGATGCGACTGGATATCGGCTTCTGAGATTTTCACTAAGGCCAGCATACCCTGCTATTTCCTCTAGCGTGGGTGTCAACTCAAAGTCCAAACAATGGAACGCATTGTGAGCGGGTTCCCAAAATGATATTAGAGCTTCAATGATGTCCAACCTTGGCTTAATCAGAAAAGACCACAGGCGGCTATTCTGGCAAAACAGCCTTCCAGCGCCCCGTTGGGACATTTTGGCTATTTTAGGCAAGAACGACGTCACCCAACTTTTTTTACGACCATATTTTGTATTTTTGATTTTTGAAAAATGAGGTTTGAACCCGATGAGGGTTTCCTACGTATCTCACACCGCTGAGAATCAAACAATGCGTAGTTCGGGAAATCTTGACAGAATTTTGAAAAATATGCACCGACTCATTTCATTTTGAAATACTATTTTCCTTCTTTCTTTTCCTCCGTTTTTCAAGAGTTTCAGGATGATTTTGATTATCGGGTTTTTTCAAAAATCGGATAAATCTCCTATTCTCTTTCTCTCTTGGTTTTTCTGTTATTCTTTTCTTTCTTTAGCCGGTCAACAAACAAACCGAAACAAAATATTGTACACATAGCAAGTAGGATGCATCAGGATGGTCTTTCATTTCGGGTTCACCTGTCCTAGACGGACCCAACCCCTGTGTTGAGTTCCCTAAGTCAAATGCACGTGATGCAAATAATCGTTCCTACTAGGGATCCAGCATGAGGCTATGTTATACTAGGTTTATATCCTGGGGTTTTGTCCTAGACAAGGCGTACCCGAACGGACAGCTCGAGTCGAGGTCGGGGCAGCGTACCGGTAATACAGAAGCTTCACCGACATTACTATTTATCCGTACCTTATTCTAAAATTTGGATGACTCTAACAGAAAAGAAGTCACATAAAATGCACACTTCCCAGATGATTTAGAAGACTTAGAGAGAAGAAGGTTTTCGGCACATTTTATATGCAGTTCAGATAATATCAAAGCGGTAAATGCGGCAATTAGCACATTAGGTTTAAACACGTAAAATCAGATAATGAAAGCCAATATATAGAGTTATATAAACTGGAATTCTTGAACCCTGAACCAGAGATTCTGGGTTTGATCCCCAGCAGAGTCGCCAGAGCAGTCACACCTCCTTTTTTCACCCCCGAGTAATAAAGGGGAATAAGGGAGTTTTTCCACTTTAAGTGACATTATTCGGATTTGGGATTTTTATTTTAGTTTTCAGAGTCACCACCCGGATTTTTGACGATGTTCCGGGACACCGTTTGTTGAAATCCCAAACCGAGGAATTTTAGACTCTATTTTAAGTTGTCTGCGACCAGAAATCCGAGTAAGGAATTCTGTTAACCCGGGAGAAGGTGTTATGCATTCCCGAGTTCCGTGGTTCTAGCACGGTCTCTCAACTATTAATATTTGGCTAAGTTATCTAATTATTTACGTGTTTTAGCCTATTATGCGCTTAGCCTTTTTAACTTTTAGCCGCTTTTAATATTTATGGATTTATCTTGAAACAAGTCACGATGGCGTGCACTTATTTTTTTTGGACACATTGCAACCGCGCCACATGAAATGCACCCACAATTGCAACATGTGATTTTTATTATTGCCTTGAGTTAGAGTCGGGGACATGAGTTGCCACACCCGAGTGTAGATTATATAGTCACGACTATGGTCGTGATGGTTAAAAATGCCTTTTGAGGCGATATTCAATTATTCTCTAAATGTCGGAACTTTTATTTAAAAGAGGTATTTTTAGCTTACGACATATGCATATAGACCACTTTTATATTTTTATGGATTTATCTTGGAACAAGTCACGATGGCGTGCACTTGTTATTTTTGGACACATCGCAACCGCGTCACATGAAATGCACCCGCAATTGCTATGTGTGATTTTATCATTGTTTGAAGTTAGAGTCGGGAGCACGAGTTGCCACACCCGAGTGTAGGTTATATAGTCATGATTATGGTCATGACGATAAAAATGCCTATTTGAGGCGATTTTCGATTATTTGACAATTTTAATCTAAAAGGAGTCTTTTCAACCTAAAGGATATGTAGAAAGTTATCTAATATTAAGTTCACTAATTTAAAGGATAAATATTTGGGTTATGGCCATGTTTTAGCCCAATTTATCATTTTAACCCTCTTGGCCAATCCTAGTTTGGCTATTTGCGAAATAAGTAAAGATGTACAATTAAAGAAAGCATGTCAACAATGAAAGGTTTACAAGAAATCTAACAGATTACTGATTCATAAATTACATATTTAAAGAGTCAAGTGAACACATTTAGCTATAGTATATCATTGACTTATCATTTTTATCAATTTCAGATGGCCTAAATACATGCCTTTTAAATCATGATTTATACGTATTGGGTCCTATACGGGAGTGTTCATACGTCTATTGTTGTAAATTCAGAAAAAACTAAAGGATGTGAGATGAATTAAAACGTTTTGAATTACAAATTCATGTTTATATATTTTCGAAAGTCATTGAATCTGAAATGATTATTTTCCAGAATTTCAACAAGTGTTCACAGGGATATTTCGGATAGACTGATTTGAATACAAATTTATACCAAAAAAATGCTTTGGAACTTCAGTTGAATCCAAATGATCAAATGTCTAACTAACATTGTACTACTTCTTAGAGTAAGCAGCTCTAAGCTTTGGGCTTATACACCCCCTTTTGGCCCAATGGCCTAGGGGGTTTAGCTTGATCCGAGCGTTAATTGGTTGTTCTATCAAGTTGCCCCAATTTCAAAGGGGATTTAACATTAATAAAAGGAAGAAAATAAAACTGAATATCCCTTTTAGAATGTCCAGTCCATATTTACAAAATAAGAAAAATATAGAATCCATACTGTTACATTGTCATTTTACTACGAAATACAATTTCCTAAAATGAGATAATAAATAAAAAAACATAAAGAAGCTGTTGCTCCTGTGCAAGCCCATCAGTACCTTTGTAACTTTAGAAAACTTGCATTTTTGTATATTATTTGAATAAGAAAAGATAAGAACAGATTTGTGCATTTTTGGAACGAATATGACCATTTAAGGGGTCATATTCGTTTTCTTAATGCAAATTACCAGATATTTAAACATTTGTACTCTAAAGGACTCTAAGTAGGCCTCAAATACTCAGATAAGTTTCAGCAGATCTTACAAACATTCTTAGCATTAGATTCACATATTTGTAAGCTTAAGTTCTAACAGAGATTAAACAATATCAGATAAGGATCAACACAACCAGTCCCAGAATTTAAGACTCTAGTTTATCAATAGAACCAAAGAAAACAACAAGCACACATATTTTTAAGCCTCAAAATAACAATTTTATTAAGGTAACATTGTTACATACCTTTCTTAAGAAAATCAGCAAAATATGACCAAACAAGGTCAAAGGAAACCAGAACTTAAGAAAGTTCAACACAGCAACGACGACAAAACCAGCAGTGAAGAAACCAAGAAATATTCAGCAAGAAAAAAACCCCAGATCTTTTACCCAAAAGCTTATAATTTCGGGAAAAAAGAATCAGCAGTCACAACCCTTGTTCCAAAATACCAAGATTGAAGAGGAGACCAAATTTAGAATATTTTCTGCATTTTTACTTTGAGTGTAAGATCTACTAGGTGTGTGTGTGTAAAATTTCTATCTTCAGATTTTTGTAGAGTCTTTTCAGCTATCCAAAGTCTATTTTTCATATTTTTTGTCACCCTATTTTCAGAATACCTTAGTCCTTTTATAGGTAATTTTAGGGAAGCATCTTTTTAGCATATTCCTTATCTAATTGGGCTGAAATAGTACAGGTACAACTGTCTAACCTTATCCTATTGGACAATTGTACCTCCTTCTAGAATATTCCATTAATTTCAGCCCTTATCCTCTTTTAAAGTTACTGTTTTACTCTCTAAAAATCTGATTTTGTGAGTTTTTCTTAATTCTAGAAGTTTCTTGGGTTGTTACACCCAATATTCTTCAATTGAAAGTCCTAATTTACTCCATAATGTCCTTGAAATTACTCTTTTAGTAATTAAGGATTACGTCATTAGGTAATTGGATGTTGACTGATTTTTATCATAATTGGGTGATTAACTCAATAGTTAACCACTAATGAATTTGCAATTAACTTGATTATCTGTCTAAATTAGGAATTAGCTTGAGTCAAGTGATTTAGGAGCTTGAGTCAGTAGACCTAGTTAACTATGGCTTACCTTAGTTTCCAACTTAAGCTAATCTAGTCAAGTATGATTACTTCCTAATCAAATTACTCATAACTACTTGATCGGTTAACTTAGGTGAATGACATAACCAAGGTCAGTAGTTAATTAGAGCCATTTGCACGTGAACCTTAGGCGTATTAATTTAAGCAGTCCTTATTTTAGATAGTCCTAAAACATACACAATTAAGACTAAGGTAGCAATTGAGTGAACATATAATTTTGGCAAAGGAGAATAATCAGAATAGAGCAAACTCAGAACTAGAGTCGATTAAATCATGCAAAATCAGTAGACTATCCAAAACTCAAGTTACAGAAACTTTCTAATAGCTAAAAAGAATCTCTATGAAACTTTACTGATCAATAACTAACAGTAGATTAGGAAGCTAGAGCTAATTTCAGCATTAGGACTATTATCTAAGATCAGTAGATGGGGTTTTGAGAAGAAACAAGATAAACAAAGAAGCAAACAAAACATGCAGCAATATCAAATTAATCGAGTCATGTAAGTTTTAAAAATCGTATTCAATCATTTAAAGCAGGGAACACATCAATTCACACACAGAATCATAAACTAGAAACCCTAGGTTTTAGGAAGCTAAGTCAGTGATGAATTGACGTTCAAACAAGTAAAATTTAAGAAAAGAACAAGGTTTCAAAGGGATACCCGTCAGTTAGGAGGGATTTGGTCATATTCCGACGGCTTGCCGGAGTTTGGCCAGACTCTGGTGAGGTTCGAATTGAATCAAACCCACGGGAATCACTTGTTCTTGCGAAGAGCAAGTGACTCACGTAAGTCTGAGCCAACGGAAGTCTTTGAAGCGGCAGGGATTGGTTTTCTAGGATTTTGAGTTTCTCAGATCTAAAATTGCTCCTTTTTGGTGGAGTTATTGGAGGAATGGAGGTTAGGGGGTGGTTCAGGAGAAAGAGGGGATTACCTGGTGAGATTTTGGGCCGGGTTGGAGAAGCTCCGTCGCGTCAGCGGAGATGGGTGGGGGTACGACGGACGCCGGTGAGAGGTTAGAGAGACAGATGAGAGAGGGAGGGGCTTGGGGGGGGGGTGTTAGACTTCGTGAATGGGGGTAGGGGGTGTTTGGGGACAGTTAAATATTGAAGGGTTGGGGAGTTCCTAGCCGTTAGATCAAAATAGATCAACGGCTGGGATGAATTCACTAATTAAAACGGGGTCGTTTAGACAAGGCTGGGGTCGGTCGGGTTTAATTGATTGGGCCTGGGTAGTTTTTTGTGTAGAGAAAGGATTGGGCCTGGGTACTTCTTGGCCCAGGTCCGATTTTACGCCTAATTTGCCTATTAAGCTAATTAAATCAACACTTAATAGAAAAGTGTAGTAATTAATTAACTAATTAATTAATTAGTTATCAAAACTACATTACATCAAATAATCATTATTCGTTCCTTATTTAATTCAATTAATTATGAATTTATAATTCCTTGATAATAGTGATGCCCCTAAGTATGCAATTTTTAATAATTTTAAAAGACGACTTATGAATATGCAATGCAAAACAATTCACAATTACCACTAAAAGTACAAAATTTGTAAAATTAATTTATTTTATTGAATTTTGCAGGAGTATATGGTGGGTGAAAAATCACGTGCTCACAATTGAGATTGGGATTCAGGCTTTTATCCTTCTTAGCAAAAGAAAAATGGACTTGACGGAATTCATAGGCAGAGTCGGATCCATCATTTGAAGTTTATTGGTCTAGTCCTTTAAGTTATCAGATTTTAAATTTAATAATTTATATTTATCTAATGAATTACTTAAGCAAATATAGTATTTAGAGCAAAATTACTAGATTCGACCGAACTAACTTTGATTTAAATCCATAAACTACAGTCTAGCTCTGTCCTTTGCTGGTGTCGCTTTGTCACCAAGTGGATGTAGTGTTTCAGTTAAGTAATTATCTGTGTGAACTGTGGCGGAGCCACATAGCTCCAACGATGTCAATTAACTCCTCTTTGTCAGAAAATTATACTGTTTAAAAAATATTTTTTTATGTATAATATATTATATATTGGATCCCCTTGAAGAAATCGTAATACTTTTTAAAGTTTTCATACTCCTTAATAAAAAAATTGTATCCGCTATTACGAGTGAAAGGATTAACGACAGTAAGGCTTAATTGTCAAATATATAAAGGACTTAACTAATGACAGTGTAAATAATGTTTACATATAGTGCATTTTTAATTGATTATAGTATGTTATTTTGTTAATTTTTATACTATAAAATCACGATTACTGTATTGTTGTAGGTCACCATAAATCTGATAATTTACAAAACTGTAAACCGCTCAGTGTAATAATATACCTAACCTCTGTGACTCCTATCTAATTTGATGGGCTTTGCTTAGCTCTCTCTATGGAGTGGTTTGTCTGAACTAGCCGTTTTCCAGATAACAATAATAAAAAAGCACAAAAATTATGTAAAAAAAAAAAAAAGACTTCTACTCTTTAGCAGTTGTAAATACCTAAATTTTGCACTATTTTAACATCTCCTAAATTTATAAGTGTTTTGTTGCTTCATTCATTTCTTTTTCTTTCTCGATTTTTACTTTCTTTTAATTGCATTTTGCTCATCACAAAAATACCAATTTTTTTTTTATGTATGATCTTTTAATTGACTAATTATTTGATAAGTTAATCAAATTGATTTCCCATATGGTTAATTTAATTATTAGCTAATGAATTTTGTTAGGTTTTGTTTTATTGGTTGGTATTTAGGATACTTAGATTATAGTTCAATAAGATTGGATTAAAGAAAAATGGGTTAAAATTGAAAAGGGTAGGTGTCTAATAATGCAATATCAATGATAATTAACGGCTGCCATCGAACGACATAGTTTTAAACAAAATTACGTCATATTGGATAAGTAGATCAAATCAATCTCAGCCTTTTTATTCTCTTTTGATCTAATGGTACAACAACAACAAACCCCGTGTAATCCCATAAACGAGGTCTGAGAAGGGTAGTGTGTACGCAGACCTTACCCACCCTTATAAATATAGAGAAGTTATTTCGGATAGACCATTGGCACAAGGAACAATAGAGATAAGTTAATTAACCAAGTAGCACGCAATGGTGACAACAATGTAGTATGGTGGCGAGTGCGAATGACACAACATGTAATAATAAAGAACTGTGACTAAGATAATACAAAAATAGTCTGAGTACTACTGGTAAGCCCAAGAAGAACACACTACTAACTAGGAACATACAACCCTAATTCTCGACCTCCACACCTTCCTATCGTGGGTCATATCCTCCGTAAGATGAAGAAATAATATGTCCTCCATAATAACCTCTCCTCAATACTTCTTAAGCCTACCTCTTCCTTTCCTTATACCGGCCATGGACAACCCCTCACACTTCATGATCGGTGTATCTATGTCTCTCCTCAACATGACCGAACCATCTCAACCTTGATTCCCACAACTTGCCCTTCGCAGATGTCACTCCTACCTTGTCCTTAATAACTTCATTCTTAATCATTTCCTTCTTGGTAAGCCCACACATCTATCTCAACATCCTCATTTTATCTTCTGGACATGGGACTTCTTGACAGGCCAACACTCAGTCCCATACAACATAGTCGGTCTAACCACCACTCTATAGAACTTGCCCTTAAATTCAGGTGGCACATTCTTATCACACAAAACCCTCGAGGCAAGCTTCCATCTCATCCATCCAACTCCAATATGATGAGTAACATCCACGTCAATATTCCCATTGCCGTGAATAATAGCCCCAAGAATTAAAATTATCTCTTTAGGGGATGACTATTGACTTTGAGTACCAATCTTCATTTTCACTTCATCTTCATGCAACCAATTACTAAACTTGCACTCCAAGTACTCAGTTTTTGACCTACTCAACTTGTAACCTTTCGAATCCAGTGCCTGTCTCCAAACTTCCAACTTAGCGTTAACTCCGTCTCGCGTCTCGTCAATCAACACTATGTCATCAGCAGATAAAATAAACCATGTAACCTCCCCTTGTATGTGTCGGGTCAGCACGTCTAACGCTAAGGAAAATAAAAATGAGCTAAGAGTCGAGCCCTGATGCAACCCCATCTCCACTGGAAAATGACTTGAGTCACCTTTTGCAGTCCTCACCCCGAGTCTTTGCTCCCTCGTACATGTCCTTAATCGTCGTAATGTACGCCACCTGGACACCCATTCGCTAACGACAATATAAGAATTACTCAAATCCAACCTCAAATCCCCTTTCAAATCCTCAATTTTTAGCCTAAGAAGTTTTTACCATTTTCCTCCAATTTTTCAACTCAAATCCCTAATTAGATGATAAAAAAAACAATAGATTCGTGTAATTTAACAAAAATCGAGGTAGGAATTCTTTATTTAACAAAAATCCCTAATATTTATGCAGAGATAACCAAAATAATAATTAAAGTCTTAAAATCCAACAACTAGCATAAGGAAAATCTCCACAACTCAGTATATACATATTTACCCAAAACCTGGTGAAATACAAGTCACAAGCTCTATGCCAATATCAAGTCATCCCTACATAACTGTATCTAGTAAAGAAGGAAAATATAAAAAATGGATAAAAGGTGACTCTGAGGCCTGCGGACGCTGGTAGGTGTACCTTGAAGTCTCCACGCATGGACTCTACTCACTGACACCCAAACTGGTAGGAGGTACCTGGATCTGCACACAAAGATGTCCAGAAGTGTAGCATGAATATACCACAAAGGTACCCATTAAGTTCGAAGCATAACCTTTGGTAGAGTAGTGACGAGATCAGATCAAGCCCCTACTGTAAATAACAAGAAACATGACAAAAGATTTAATAATATAATAATAATGACAAGGGAAATTCAACAAGTAAGGAGTATACAAAAAGTTAACTACACAGAATCCAGGCAAATAATACATCACCGAAGAAAACAATGATTTGACATGTTAAGGAAACAAACAATCAAAGACAAGTACAACAAATAGAGGAAGATCAACAAGGATCAATACTGAGGTACCGCCTCGTAGTCCCAAATCACAAGAATAACTCACAATATTTACTTATATCACTGTGAGAGCCTTTACATTTAGTTTTAAAAATTATTTTCCCAAAATAGCATCCTGCGTTTTAGCTCACGCTATCACAACACATGACTTCTAGTAGTTTCCCTACTAGTCATGTGTATCAATCCCACCTTATCTCACTGCATGCGTTTCAACCCCAAAACTTTATACCACCACATGCGTATCAATATCACAATGTATAATCGCACCTCAAATGTCCAATATCACAATTTGCCAGAGAAACCAAACAAATACAAATTTTCACAGTAAAGAGACCATGGCTCAACCACAATGTACACAAGAGTCGCTGTAACGACCCGGTCGTTCGTTTTGAGAGTTAGCGCCCCAATCCCCTAATAACTGCTTCTCCCATGTCTATTTATGTTATTGGAATTTTTCGGAGCTGAGTGGTGAAATTCGGAGTATTTTGGACACATAGTCCTCAAATGTGGATTTTAGCTTTTGAAATCAGGCCGTAGCTAGAACTGTGTGCAGAAAAAATTGAAAATGGAATTCCGTCAACTCCGTTAGCTCCGTTGGGTGATTTTGGGATTAGGAGTGTGTTCGGAATATGTTTTCGAGGTCGGTTGTAGATTTAGGCTTGAATTGGCGAAAGTTAGAATTTTGGCGATTTCGGCCGATAGGTGAAATTTTGATATCGGACTCAGAATGGAATTCCGAAAGCGACAGTAGGTCCGTAATGGAATTTATGACCTGTGTGCAAAATTGGATGTCATTCGGATGAGTTTAGACGTGATTCGGCATCATAAGTTCTTAGGCTTGAATCTATGCATAATTGATGGATGTTATGAAGTGTGTTAGGCTCGACCAAGTTTGAATGAGGTATTAAGGTTGGTTAGTAGTTTTGGTTGAGGTCCCGGGGGCCTCGGGTGTTCAAACGGGCATTTTTTGCCTAATAGCCTTTGCTGGTTTTCTGGTTTTCTTTAGCAGCAGCTTTTTGTTCTATGCGAGCTCAAGAGTTCATCAGCGATCGCGTAACGTGAGTATGGGAGGTCTGCGATTTGTTCTGCGATCACAAGAAGAGGTACGCGATCGCAGTGTGTTGGAATCTTGGCCTTTGCGATCGCATGACCTGGATCGCGATCGCGTAGAGTATCCTTGGTCTGAGGGAGTTTCAATATTTGTTCTACGCGGTCGCGTGGCCCCAACCGCGATCGCGTAGCTCTGAGTCCTGAAGGTCCGCGATCGCAGACACATAGCTTAAGTCCCGTAAGAGGAATTCTGGGCGCGTGTGAGATTACTCATCGCGATCGCGACTGTATGTCCGCGATCGCATATAACAAATACCTGGGCAGTCTTTTAAAGATCCAAATCCGAGGGTTTATGTTATTTTCACCATTTTCGAATTTGAGAGCTCGGGAAGGGAGACGTTTGAAGACCTTTGCACTTGGTTAACTTGGGTAAGTGATTTCTATCCATTATAGATAAATTTCCATGATTCCAATCATAAATCCCATCTTTAATTTCAAAACTTTTGGGTAGAAAATGGGAAAAATGGGATGAACTTCATAGACCAAATTATTGAGTTTTGATTGGGTGTTTCACTTCCGATTTGAAGATTCTTATATTGATAGACTCGTGAGTGAATGAGTGTCCGGAAAATATAATTTTTACCCGATTTCGAGACGTGGGCCCAGGGGACTTTTTGGGCGAATTTCCTAATTTCGCATACTAGCTTAGAAATAATTAGCTATTTTGTCTCCTTGAAGTGATATTTACATCATGCAATCGAATTGAATAGATTTGGGCCACCCGGAGTCGGATACTCGTGGAAAGAACGTGGTATTGAGTTGATTAGCGCAGTCAAGGTAAGTGGCTTGCCTAACTCTGTGTTGGGGATTTCCCTTAGGAATTTTTATATTGATTTTGTTATGTGGACGTCGTGTACGTGAGGTGACGAGTGCGTACACGGGTCATTGTTGCTAAAATTCCACGTTTCCTTCCATGACATAACTCATTTTCATTCCTATATTACTGCTTCATGTCATAACTGAGTAGTTAGCGTAGGAATAAGCATGCCTACCTGTCCTTACCTGAATTCCTCTTGTTTTCTACTAATTGCACCATGCTTAGGTAGTTTTACCTTATTCTTGATTGTTGTTTTCTTGAACTGTTTAAGTAAACAGTATCTGATAGACTTCTGCATTGCATATTTAAATTGGGACTACGGACCGAGATCTGGGAGCTTTCCCCCTCTAATGCATAGCATATTTAAATTGGGACTACGGACTGAGATCCGGGAGCTTTCCCCTTGTACTGCATTGCATATTTACTGTTGAGATATATGATGTGCTGAGCCGAGAGCTATCTTTCTTTCATTATTCCTTTATGTTTTCGTTAATTCTGTTTATTATTGCTTATTTATATTTCACTGCTTAAACTTATAACTGACTTATTTTAAAACTCAGTAGAGCGTCAACCTGACCTCGTCACTACTTGACTGGGGTTAGGCTTGGAACTTACTGAGTACCGAATGTGGAGTACTCACGCCCTTTCCTGCGCATGTTTTTCCCATGTGCAGATCCAGGTAAATCTGCGCGCCCGCAGAATCTCACGAGTCACCTTCCTACCCTAGTATAGACATAGGAGATATAGATACATATATACATTTTTCTCATTCCTTTGTATAGATCTATAGTAGTACGGGGCTTGTGATTTGTGACATTCCGGGTTTTGGGAAAGTAAAAATTGTAGATGTCGAGCGGCTAAATTTTATAGTATTAATTCTTCTTTACTGTTTCTATTATTATTTTGTCTTATTTTCCGCAAATTTAGGCTTACCTAGTCGTAGAGATTAGGTGCCGTCACGAGACCGTTCGGAGGGTTAATTTGGGTCGTGACAAGTTGGTATCAGAGCGTCTGGGTTCATAAGAGTCACAAGTCACAAGCCGTTTTATTAGAGTCTCGTGGATCGGTGCGGAGACGTCCGTATCTATCTTCGAGAGGCTATGCAACTGTTAAGAAAAATCATATTCTTTGGAATTCCTTATCGTGTTAGTTACTATCATCAAAATTCTTAAACTCTATTCTATTCTTGCTTACAAATGGTTCGTACTCATACCGGACGTACTGATGACCAGGCACCCGAGCCCCCAGCCAGAGCCGTCAGAGGCAAGGGCCGGGGCAGAGGACGAGCACGCGGTGCGGCCCAAGAACCGGCTAGAGCATAGGCAGAGGATCCCCCAGCAGCCACAGTTGGAGGGACACAAGAGGTCCCAACTATTACTCCTGCCCTCCAGGAGACATTGGCTGAGTTCTTGAGTGCCTTCAGTACTCTGTCTCAGGGGGGAGCTACTTCCAATAGCTCCAATGTTGAACCAAGTCACTGCATGGTTTTGAAGATTGACAAATGCCTACCCATTTGAACCAGGTCCATAAGAGCAAACATTATCAAACAGACCCATTGGCACAATAAGCGTACATGCACCGGAGATAAACATGATCTGTGAATTATCTATGAACTAAGAGGTTGTCTCCTAAAGCGAAAAGGTTGCAAGGTTCTCTCCCTTCTTCAAGACAAGACCACAACCTCACCTGCCCCTTGTCACTCCCCAAAATCGAGGGACGAGACCGAGGCCTAACCGGGTGAACCCAGTCAAGCGGACCTGGATTGCCTTTCCTGCCCAACGTATTACCCCGCGTTCATAACATACATTCTTTCATGTGAGTTAGCCGAATTTAGATTCAAGGTACATCTTACAACATAATTCCATTTTCCCTCTTTTAGCATTTCAACGATTGATATTCAAACATACATAATACATACATAACTTTCCAACATGATCAACGGTTCCGAGTACGTACTTTTACTACCCAAAAATACATATATACACCCACATCATGTCTACGGAGCCTCTACGAATACTAGGGATTTTACATATATTGTCGGTAACAAGGCCCCGTCTATACCTTTACAACATAAGAAAAAGAGGGTGGTATAATCCACACACGGCCCCGAGGAGAAGAGGAGCTCACCACAACTGTTGAAGATATGAAGAGGAGGTACCACTAACGGCGGGCTGAGCTACCTGCTATGGAACCACCTACATCCATATAAAAGATGTAGTGCCCTGGCAAAAGGGACGTTAGTACTGTGGAATAGTACTAGTATGTATGAACAAACTTTATCCCAAGTACGATCAACCAATACACAGATAAGAAGAAGGACAGTAATAGGACCAACAATCAAAACACACGGAAAGAGACAATCAAAGTCAACAATTTTACAATCTCTCCTTTTTCCTTTCCAACTACACCATAATCACGAGTTTCATCAATTTCATATCAATAGTGATAAAGATCATTTTTCCACCCTTATTACCTCGGCCACCCTTATTACCTTGGCCACCGTTATCACCAAAACCCACAACTTATTACTACGTGTTGCGGCGCGCAACCCGACCCTGCCTGACAATTTATATTTCATAACAACACCATTAATAATTTCATCACAACAGCAACAACAACAAACAAATTCATTATAAGAACTTTCCTTTCAAGGATCACAAATTCACATTTACAATTCAATCACTTGGGCCCAAAGCACCCGAAAAGTTCATTAAGAAGGATTTTCATATACGAAGTGTTGCCATAACTGTCAACTTATTTATAAGACTTCACATCAGTAGCTTCAAACAATTACCGGCTTTTCTCATAATGAAGTACACATGTCAAACACAATTTATAATCTTATCTAACACAACGGGTTGGAAACCAATCATATTTCATATTTCAATCCCAAACAATTACATCACATGAATCCTCCTTTCAAGGAGCACAAGTTCACATCAACAATTCATTTTTTTGGGCCCAAGGCACCCTAGTTTTCACCAAGTAATAATTCATGTACAAGGTATTTCCATAAACGTTCAACTTATTTACATCGTTTCACATCAATAACCTCAAACAATTACAAGTTTTGCACATAATAAGGTAGGCACACCAAATCACTGTTCACAACCTCATATAACACAGTGGAGTGGCAATCAACTAAGACAGTAAATTCACATATTTTCATACAAGTACACATACCGTATGCTCGCCACAACAAGAGGGATTTTACAAGGGTTAAAGTTAGCCATACATACCTCAAAGAGCTTTTCCTTACGTTTAGACAATACACCAACACCTCTAGCCTTAACAATTTATAAGGAGATAGCGAAAATCGATTAATAATTAGGAAGATTACCCATGGTGTAACTCTCTTAGGAATTTCATCAAACACCTAACATGTGAAGTAGACTACAAGGTTTAGAAATGGTAATTCCTTCTTCCCTCAACCAATTTTAACATGAACTACCCAAATTAGTTCTTTAACATCACATACTACAACTTAGTCCCACATGCATGGCCTATTTCTAACCCCCACCACATATTTGAACCCTTAACCTCTTGCATGGAATTTTTGGAAGTAGGACTTACCCGAATGGAGGACAATCTATGATTATCTTTCTTGATTTTTGAAGACTTGAGAAAGATTTGGAAGATTATGAAGTTAGGACCCTTCTTTCTCTCTATATATGCTCTCATTTCTCTCTAAAATCAGTAGATAATGACCCCAAATGAAGCCCTTAAACCTATTTATGAAAATGGGGTCGGGTTATAAAAATAGAAAAAATAAGCCTCTGTAACAGGGTCTGCGATCGCAGAATGGACCGCAGAACGAACATGCGGTCCGCAAAATGCATCGCAAAGTACGTGACCAAAACTGGGCTACACTGGCCCAATCTGCGGCGCATCTGCGATCGCAGAGTCAAAATGCGATCGCAAATTTGACACAGGATCGCATTTTTCCAGCCTTCGGTAATTTAACCATAACTTTGCATAGGAAAGTCCAAAAGACGAACGGTTTGAAGCGTTGGAAACTAGACTCGAAGAACATTCATTGGATAGGTTATTCATCACATAATAATTTATACATAATTATATATGATCCTTCAAAGTGTGTACTAGTGAAAATACCTTTGGAATTTTAGCCTATTATGGAATTCTCCCA
>ML294421.1:0-48249 GCA_005239495.1 Nicotiana undulata
CTGTTACCCTATCTCCCCAGCATGTTCTCCCCGTATATGTCTTACTTGCTTATTTTTGTTGCCCGTTTTCCTACTGTTATATAAGATTGCACAGGTACATATGTTGTGTTGGTCCTAGCCTCGTCAATACTTCACCAAGGTTAGGCTCGACACTTACTCAGTACATGGGGTCGGTTGTACTGATGCTACACCTGCACATCTTTATGTTGTGCAGATTACGCAGCCGAACCCGGAGATCACTGACGATCGGAGCATCTCATTCAGTCACAAAGGAGACTCGAGGTAGACCTGCAGACGCTCGTGGGCCTTGACGTCACCTTCTACTTTCCACTTTCAGTTCTGTCTTACTTTGTATTTCAAAGACAGTCTTATGTATTTATTTCAGACCTTTTGTTTGTAGTAATCTCTTAGATAGTCCGTGAGTATGTGACACCAGTTCTGGGATTTGTTTATGGGTTTTATTTTCGAAAGTTCTATGTTGCATTTTGGGATATTTTGTTAAATTTCATATGGTGAGCCATCGAAGCCTTAGTTATCTTGTTCGTATTTGTTGTTAATAAGTTTTATTTAGTTCAAACGTTGGCTTGTCTAGCGGGTTCAACGTTAGACGCAGTCATGGCCCGAAGGTGGAATTTTTGGATCGTGACACCACCCTTATCACAACCCCCTTATCATCGTCTTTCAAGTCAAAGCCTTTTACAGTATTTATGTCTCGGCAAATTGTAAATAGAACAAGTTTCACTTTAAAATAATAGTAAAAGCAGAGTATAAATAATGATAATAAAACAATGAGTATTCCAGCCTTTGTTTTATAAACAGTAAAACATGCGTATTCTTCCTTATCATTGTCTTGTTGCGGTGTGCAACCCGATCCCACCTATTCACAATATCACAATCAATTATCCACCCTTATCACAACCCCCTTATCACACCAATTTTGTTTATTCATCAAAAACTTTCACAGTTCAGGCCAAGCCTTTCACAACACGTTTATTTCAACAAACTTAAAAAAGAAAACAATATAGCTCGTAAGCTTTAACCAATATCATTTTACAATAAAACCAATCAGAATATATATAAACACTGTAATGCTGTCAACCCAACTTAGTCTTTATGTACCATGATAAAATTAAGAGAACAACCAACACTTTTAATACACTTGCCAAAACCATTGACAATAATCAATTGAAACAAAACAACCATGTAAACCTCAACAATCATAAAACAGTTAAACTGCATTCCTCATCACTTCCTCAATATTATCATAAATGAAACCAAAAGGAACATATATATATATATATATATATATATATATATATATATGTTCAACCGTTTTGTACCACAAGGAATCCAGCTAAAACAACCAATACTCTTTTCAAAATAACCACAACGATATCTAACAATAAAATAACAAGGCCAAGTAGTCATATAAATAGTAATGGACATAGAACAATTAAGACAAAAATCAATTAAGTTGGAAACGAGAAAGGGATCATGCTTAACAGACAAATTGTGTGGTGCATAGATACTCCTCACCTCACCTATACACCACACCCATGCATTTCACATAGAAAACAAGTGAGGGTTCCTATTCTCTCAAGTCAAAGTTAGACCAAACACTTACCTCAATATCGCAGACCACTCACTGCTCAATTACAGCTTTTCCTTTAGAATCTTGCTCGAATCTAATCATAATTAGCTCAATATCATTAATTAAGTCTAAAGGAACTAACTTTATTGAAAATTTCAATTTTTCCTAAGTTTTCTAAAATTAAAAAAAAACCCGACCCTGGACCCGCTTGGTCTAAACTCGAGGTTCGGATAAAATTACGTTTACCCATTCACCCACGAACTCAAATATACAATTAGTTTCTAAATCCGACCTCAATTCGAGGTAAAGATTCGATTTTTACAAAATTCCCTAATTCTATCCAAGCCCTCAATTTTTACCATAAAAATTCTTAGTTTTTGATTTAAAAGTGGTGAAAAACAATGAGTAATTGAAAGAGTAAAGTTTAGAACGGAGTACCTATGACTTGGGGATGATATTTGGTGAAGGAATTCGTTCCTAGGGTTGTGGGGTTCAAAAATTTAAAAAAGAAGAAGTCTGCCCGTTTTATATACATTTTTCTATCAACTATTCTGTTTCGTTCTCGTACCAACCGATCTTGCAACTCGATTTTTATGTCTCCAAAGGATTCCTTGTGAAATTCTAATCAAGTTAGGCTTTTGAATCACTCACTTTGACTTTATAATGAAGGAGATATGTATGTTTTAATATTTGCAAATAGTGCAGATTTTTAATACGCCGTCAGTCGCAATTTCGTAATTAACTTGAAAAATCTGGCAACCTTAGTAAAATACCCATAAAATCCTCATACGATGTACAAATTTGATGATTCTTTTTGCTACGGGTCCGTAATTACGATACAGATCTCATACTTCTATCAAAACAGAAATCAGAGCTCATTTGTTCAATATGATATCATTTATGCTTGAAGAAACGACGTCGAAGCATAAGAAAGAACGAGCGCAACACAACCCAAACTTATTTGAAACTCACCCGAGCCCTCGGGGCTCTAAACCAAACATGCACGCAAGTCTAAACGCATCATACAGACTTGCTCGTGTGATCAAATCATGAAAATAACATGTAAAACTATGAATTAAACCCCAAAACTCATTATTTTCCTCAATAATACTAATAGTTCATAACTTTTCAACCGGATGTCCGAATCACGACGAACAAACTCCGTTTTTCACCAAATTTCACAGGCAATGCCTAAATATCATAACAAATCTGTACCGGGCTCCGGAACCAAAATACGGGCCCGATACCAATGATTTCAAACATTAATTCTTTTCTTTATTTCATAAATATTTCAGCAAAACAATTTCTTTCAAAAATTGATTTCTAATGCTTGGGAGCTCGGAATTCATTTTCGGGCATACGCTCGAGTCCCATATTTTATTGCAGACCTCCCGGGATCGTCTGAACACATATAAGGGTCTGTTTATTCAAAATGTTGACCAAAGTCAACTATAATCAAATTTTAACTCTAGAAATTACTATTTCTTATATTTTAACATAAAAGCTTTCCGGTTTCACGCCTGGACACATACAAATTGAGGTATTTAAAATTAGTTTTTTTATGGCTAATAAACCTAGAATTGAGTATAAATTCTTAAAATGACCCTTTGAATCATCACGATTGTGATAATTAAGTGTGATATATTTCATAGGTTATCACTTCATGCTCGCCATAGAAACTTAACTTATAAAGGTTTTACTGAACTATACTGTAGAACTTTTATACTTTGAGTAAAATAATAGTTAAAATTATATCCCAAAAAAAACATTTCATCATTTACTTTACACCATGTTTGTTCCCAAGACATACTTAATGAATAATGACTGAAAAAGTTGCTCTTGTTTTTCAAACGTTTAACTTATCTTTATCATAACGATTAATTAAAGAATAACCATGCATGTCAAACTTATAAAGTTTATTAATTCTGAACTTAATTATCATTCATAGCCGCATCTTAGTTTTATATATATATATATATATATATAGCAAAAACTACTCGATTCGTCTAAATCATACATAATACTCTAGCTCCGCAATTGATTAATTTCACCCGCGGGTCATGGCAGAATTCCTCACGTGAACTTGGCAAATAAATAAAGCCATTTTATGATTAACCTAGTTCAATTATTAGTACGAAAAGATATTATGCTTTTTCATGCCTTTACATTGCTCCCAACAGCTAAATCTATTCTATTGTTTACAGATCTTGTCATTGACAATTTTGCAATTACTATTATATTGTTCATGAACATATATTAGATTCATTCCACTCATTTTTTACATTTACAAAGCAACGTTGCATTTTCAAACAATAATAATAATCTTATACTAGAAATACTATAGTTCCATTGAAAAATTCAAGTTCACGGAGGCGGATCCAAGATTTAAATCTCGTCGGTTCAATTTTTGAAATTTTTAGCATTGAACCCACTAAATATTTAATGTTATGGGTTCATATCTACTATTATTAAAATTTTAATGAATTTATATATATAAATTTTTACTCCGCATCGAAAGTTATGGGTTCTACTAAACCCGTCAACAATGCACTACATCTGCCCCTGCAAGTTCATTGTCACGACTGATCACGCTCAACTGTGTCTTATAAAAAGACTAAGCGGGCGTTGCAAATATAATCTGAGTATTTAGCCCAGAGTCGAATCCCACATGGAATTAACCTATCAATTATTATTGTTAAACTACTCGATTCTCAATAATCAATTTTCCAAAGATTATAAATATCACTTTTCGGTATTTTTACTACTACAACTGAATGAAATTAAATAAACTAAAAGAAAACTAATATTGAGGTGTAAGTAGATGCAATAAGGATCTAAGGTTATGATTTCCCCCGTTGATGGAATCTCTTCTTGTATATTTCCTATAGTTTGGCCTAATTATCTCTATCAATCATGAACACTCAGGCTATCATAAATCTCTCTCGAGTAATTATGATAATCTACTGGACGCACTCTCTCGAGCTACGCTAGCTAACTTGTATTATAGTTCACTTTAGATTGCACCCAAGGTATCGTTATCTCTAATCCAACCTTTAAACCCTTGGTTATGGATCTCTCCTATACTTTGGGAGTAATGTTGTTCAACAATTACCTAAATATGCACTCTCTCTCGAGTAGATACACACTAAATAGGAACAGCTAATTGAGGGCCCTTCAATCAACTACAACAAGAACGTAGTTGAACAAATAGAGATGAAAATCAAGCAAACTATATTAATATAACAATAAGTTCATCCTCAACGGGTTCCACCAAAATCTTAGACTAAATAAATTAGCTACTCATGATCGTAGTAATCAAATCCAAAATAACTTGCATAATTAAATTACAGAGTAAGGAATAAAGGATGTAAAAATCAATATTTTGATCTTCTGAGTAGTGTTTCACGATCTCCTCTTGTCTCCAATGGAAAAAGTCCTTCAAAGTTGTGTTTTTGGGTCTATTTATATGTTTTGGGACAAGTCCTAAACGTGTCGGATACTTCTAGTCAAACTGGAAAACACTTAAAGCCTTTAAAACTCGGATTGCGCCTGAACTTGGGCCTGGCGTTACACAGAAAATGCCTGACAAATGCCAGGTTGGACCTGGCTTTACATGTCTAACGCCTGGAAAACGCCAGGTCAGCCTGGCTTTAGATGGAAAAAGCCTAAAGGAACTACACCCATGAACACAACTTATTAAGCAAATTCCTTGACTTGGCATACCAAGAATTTTTAAAATAGTTTAAGCACAAAAGTGTGACATCCTCGCCTCAATAATCAACTCACAAATACCATGCTTTATTCATAATTCACTAACTACTCTAACATAGAGGTCAACAACATTACCTTTCCTTTATGAATCATGTGCCCTCACCAAATCAAAGAGCTAGTTCCACACACAATGAATTTTTAAGACATAAGAACTCAAGATAGAAAAAATTCGCTCGCTCTCAAAAATAACATTCATAAGCCACAAATGAAGTACCATAGGCTTGCTCGTAGTGTAATACTCTACTAATCGAGTTCATTCAGTCTAAGATCAATTAGGACTTTCATCGGTTGTAATGTAGGTTGCGGGTCGGGTAGGATACATTTGGACTGAGTGACTACACCTTCCTTAAGCACTTTAATACAAACACTTTAACCTTCAGGTCCGTACTTATGTCAAACCAAACATTCCACCTTTACTTCAATTTATATTACCCCATATTTCTTAAGCACGCATATATCACTAGCCACCATCATCAATACTTATTTTTCATACAATATACTATTGTCATATTTTTCTTTTTCTTCTTTTCTTCTTTTTTTTTCCTTTTCTTTTTCCAAGTGGCTTCTATTCACAACTCTTTTTTTAATGCAGATTTCTCCTTATTTCAATTGTTCCACTCAAAAACCAACCTACCACCCCACACTTTAACTTTTCCATACTTCATCACATTTCCAGAGCTTAAGAGAGGTGACAAGCTTCAAATATATGATCTATTCAAACAAAGGGGTATGGCTTGTAATGTGGTTACCAAAAAAAAACAGGATTATAGGCTCAACGGGATTCGTAAGCCTTTCCTCGTTTGAACCTCGCCCTTCACTTTTAAGGCTATGCCATCCTAAGGTGCTGCTAAATTGGATCTCTTAATAATTAAAGGAATACCTTGGAACCCATAAGGTAACAATTAGGTGCGTAAACTTTATATATCTGGCTTAACAAAGAAACACCTATATCACTTCCTAGACTGAACAATACTACTATTTCGCTTCGCACACACGCATGGCAAGTTCTAAACATCAAATGCAATGCATAGAATACGCACAAAATCTCACACTGACATGGCACATAGCTCATTCAGGATTGGTTCTATCACGACACTCCAGTCAAAGCAGTTAAGCAAATTTAAGAATCCACGATTTAAGGTATTTATCCTAGAGTCAAAAATTGAGCCTAAGCGTCACAACCAGAGTACTGACTATTCTCAAGGCATCACAAAGTTTAGAGATATTGCTGCGATTAATTTCTTAGTCTCATGGAAAAGAACCGCGACCCAAAGAAAACAAAGGGGGAATTACTACACTATCTAAAACAAAAAGAATTTTGGTATTTTCTTTAGACTTACTTCCCTCAAAATAACTGTCTAGGAGATCCATCGCCGGGAAGAGTCCACATATTTCTATTTTGTTTAAAAATTATTCAATTAAGCTAACACAACTAAAATAGCATAGAAAGTCACCCAGAAAATCTCCTCACCCTACACTTAAAATTGTGCATTGTCCCCAATGCACACTCATACATACAAAAGGGTAAAAGAAACTCCCTGGTAGGCCAAAGGCTGAAGCACTAACATCTCATGGGGTACTCAGACTTCTCCTAGGCCTGGTCCTTCGTGCAGGTACCCCACACTTAGTTCCAACCATTTGGTTTGCTATAGCATCCTTCCAATGGCTTTGCATTCCTTGCTCCTAAGAAATCAAAAATCGACACTACAAGAATAATACAATAAAATAAATAAATAAATAAATAAACTAAAATAAAAATATAAAAATAAAGCTGGGTTGGCTCCCAACAAGCGCTTGATTTAACGTCGCGGCACGACGCGAATCACTTTTTGCCTCCGCTTTGAACTTATGAATTGGACCCCCAATTTGGCTTCAAGTTTTCGGTTGTGCTCCAGAGGTGGTGGAACAAATCTAATTGGCCCGAGCAACCATTGTACTATTTTACACTCCTTGGCCTTTAGATGAGGTATGTAGTCCTGTCTTTCTGCAAAAAAATTCCAGAATGTAGGCATCTTGTTCCTCATTCCTTGACTCCTCAAGTGGCTTGGATGACTCTACTTTCATATCATCATCCAAACACAATGTGGAAAATGCTTGGAGTGTGTACCAATGTGCTCAACTACATAAACTTAAGGATTGTCAACATCCTCAACACTAATAACACTAGAGTCAACTAAATACAGGATTGTCAACATCCTCAACACTAATAACACTAGAGTCAACTAAATACAGGATTGTCAACATCCTCAACACTAATAACACTAGAGTCAACTAAATACGTATCATCAATGTCCTTGGTTAACTCTAGTATCTCTTCTACAACATTGACATCCTCAAAATCTAGTTTTATTGATTGTTGGTGTTATACTCTGGCCTTCTCTACTAGCACCTCCTCACATTTTTTTAACTCCCCAATCTTGGCTGGAGGAGTTTTTCTTCCCTCTAAGTGCAAAGGCTCAAATTCGAGCTCCCTTTCCCAAAAATTTTGGCCTTCAAGAGCAAGTACCCACTCTGCCAAGTATTCTCCATTAGCTTCATCTAGGTTCATGAGACAAGATGATAGAGGATCCTCAATGTTCGACCCGAAAATAGTCCCTTGTTCTGCAACAAGTGCAGCATGTTATTCGTGATCTGAAAAGATTCAGCCTGTATTTGTGGGATTACAATTGCCGTGGCCAAATTCTCCGTCGTGGGTTGTGCCCGGTCATATAAAGGAAAAACCAAGTTAGCGAACGTTAAAATTCCAATGTATAGATTGAAAGTGAAGGAAATTGAATACACTTAAGAATTTTGTATTTCTTCCAACTCTAATTGATAACACCGCTAAGTCCCCGGCAACAACGCCAAAATTTGATCACACTCAACTGTGTCTTATAAAAAGACTAAGCGGACGTTGCAAATATAATCTGAGTATTTAGCCCAGAGTCGAATCCCACATAGAATTAACCTATCAATTATTGTTGTTAGACTACTCGATTCTCAATAATCAATTTTCCAAAGGTTATGAATATTACTTTTCGGTATTTTTACTACTACAGCTGAATGAAATTAAAATAAACTAAAAGACAACAAATATTGAGGTGTAAGCAGATGCGATAAGGATCTAAGGTTATGGTTTCCCCCATTGATGGAATCTCTTCTTGTATATTTTCTATAGTTTGGCCTAATTATCTCTATCAATCATGAACACTCAGGCTATCATAAATCTCTCTCGAGTGATTGTGATAATCTACTAGACGCACTCTCTTGAGCTACGCTAGCTAACTTCTATTATAGTTCACATTAGATTGCACCCAAGGTATCGTTATCTGTAATCCAACCTTTAAACCCTTGGTTATGGATCTCTCCTATACTTTAGGAGTGATGTTGTTCAACAATTACCTAAATATGCACTCTCTCTCGAGTAGATACACAGTAAATAGGAACAACTAATTGAGGGCCCTTCAATCAACTACAACAAGAACGTAGTTGAACAAATAGAGATGAAAATTAAGCAAACTATATTAATATAACAATAAGTTCATCCTCAATGGGTTCCACCAAAACCTTAGACTAAATAAATTAGCTACTCGTGATCGTAGTAATCAAATCCAAAATAACTTGCATAATTAAATTGCTGAGCAAGGAATAAAGGATGTAAATATCAATGTTTTGATCTTCTGAGTAGTGCTCCACGATCTCCTCTTGTCTCCAATGGCAAAGTCCTTCAAAGTTGTGTTTTGGGTCTATTTATATGTTTTGGTACAAGCCCTAAACGTGTTGGATACTTCTAGTCAAACTGGGAAACACTTAAAGCCTTTAAAACTCAGAATGGGCCTGAACTTGGGCCTGGCGTTACACAGAAAATGCTTGACAAACGCCAGGTTGGACCTGGCTTTACATGTCTAACACCTGGAAAACGCGAGGGTCAGCCTGACTTTAGATGGAAAAATCCTGGCTAAGGCCAGGGTCAGCCTGGCTTTAGATGGATAAAGCCTGGCTAAGGCCATGGTCACTCCTTTTTATTCTTGAGCGCATTTTCGACGTTTATGCATCCATTTAGCTCGGCTTCCATCTCCAATTCACCTACACATAAAATATACTCCATTATGCTCAAACGAGGTGTATTTTTACATTAAAGCACGTAAAATATAAGGCACATAATGCGTTAAACCATGAATTATAGCCACACATCAACGACCCTAAATACTTAGTCGTGATGACGCCTGTCGTGGAATCGGTCAAGCCACACATTTCGTTGAAACAAGTTTGAATCTTTAGAAAATTTATAGATTTAGAAGCAATAGTGCCAATAATAATCCATTTGAAAGTCTAATTACGCCATTAAAACACAATTTAGAATCCAACCCCCGATCTAGTGTCACCAAGTCAAGAGCTACTACAACATAAAAATGACATAAATAGAAAATAGAAGACATAGTCTGAAATAATGAAAATGCGACAGGAAGATAAAGACGTAGAAATTGAGGATGCGATTGCCAGTTGCTACCTCGAAGACTCCTGGGAACTCTGTTAGGCAATCAACCACTGCTACCGAGCCTCAATGAACTTGGATCTGCACACAAGGTGCAGGGGGTAACGTGAGCACACCAACTCAGAAGTAACGAACCCAAACTATGGGCTGAGAGGTAGTGACGACTAAACCTAAAAATATACAATGAACAACGTACAAAAGTTAGACATGCTAACAGTTTATCAGAAAATGAAAAAAATCTATCAAGTATGCCCTGTATACGCTACATGCCAATGAATATAATATGAAACCAGTGTGGGAATGCACACGGTGCTCACAACCCTCACACAGAAGTCCACTCAGTACCGTATATGGCTCTCAAGTCCAGGGAAGGTCCATCCCGGAATGTACATAATCATTGGTGACCGTAGTCACTCAGTACAGAGGAAAAGGCCAATCCAGCCCCACAGAGAAGATCCATCTCTGGAATACAACACTCATACAAGATCCATGTCCAGGGACGATCCATCCCTCACATACCATCAACTTCAGACAAGATCCATGTCTAGGAAAGATCAATCCCTCAATATCAATGCGCTCACTAGGGGTGTAAAGACTCCGGAGGGGTTCATATTATCCCAAACGCTATATCAAGCCAACGAAGGCATGATCAGAGTATCGATGTGGTGTGCAGTCTGATCTCGTAACTATCTCAATAACAGGCTCTCAACCTCACTCAGTCATTACTCTCCATTCTCGCTCACATGAGACCACATGAGTCAATAAACAAGGTTATTATCAATAATTTGAAGAAAAGATTAGAGGAATAAAAAGGTAATTGGCTCGAGGTGTTACCAGGAGTATTATGGGCTTATCGAAAGACAACAAAAATAGGTAAGGGAGAAACCACATTTTCGCGAGTTTATGGTGATGAAGCTTTAATTCCTGTTGAAATAGGTGAGCCAAGTACGAGATTTACACAAGCAATTAAGGAATCAAATAACGAAGAGATAAGAACGAATTTAGATCTACTTGAGCAAAGGAGAGAAAAGGCTCTAATAAGGATGGCAGCTCAGAAGCAAATTATTGAACGATATTACAACAGGAAGGCTCATCTCAGATACTTCAAGATTGGACACTTTGTTCTCAAAAAGGTTTTTCAATCAACCAAAACAACTGGAGCAGGAAAATTGAATCCAAATTAGGAAGGCCCTTATAAATGTGATGACCCAAAAGGTCATCCCGTATTTTTATGTCAAAACGGTGTTCCAAGGCCTTCAAAACCTCCTTTTATATCACCTAGATTTGCGTGCGTATCTCGGGCGTATAGCCGGGAAGCCTTTACGTGAAAAACTGAGAAAATGATAGTTTTTGCCTTAAAATTTTGATTTAAGTTGACTTCGGTCAACATTTTGGGTAAACGGATCCGGACCCGTGATTTGATGGTCCTGGAGGGTCCGTAAATAAATATGGGACTTTGGCGTATGTCCGAAATCGAATTCCGAGGTCCCAAGCCCGAGAAATGAATTTTTGAAAGAAATTGTTTTTCTGTAAAATATAAGAGATTTTAGAAATTGATTATATTTGAAATTTATGGTATCGGTTCTGTATTTTGGTTTCTAAGTCCGGTACAGGTTCAATATGATATTTATGAAATGTCTGTAAAATTTGGTAAGAAACGAAAGTCGTTTGACGTGATTCGGACCCGTAGTTGTAAAATTTGATACTTTGAAAGTTTTGGAAATTTTCTTTGATTTTAAGGCTAAATTCGTTGTTTAAGATGTTATTTTGGCGATTTGATCGCACGAACATGTCCGTAGGATGTTTTTGAGGTTGTGTACATGTTTGGTTTGGAGCCCCAATGTCACGACCCGAAATTCCCACCGTCGGGACCGTGATGGCGCCTAACGTTGAACCCGACAGGCAAGCCAACGTAAATACTCAAATTTATTATAATTATTTATTATTAAATGTGAACAAGTGAAATACAACCTTTCCATAAATAAAAGCATAAAAATGAAAACAGACTAAAAGTACATAACTCAATCCCCTGATTTTACGAATTCTCAAAATAGCCAAACCCAGATTTTTGGAGTCACAATGTCACGGACTATCTACGAATAATATATGTAAGGGTGTGAAAGAAGTAAATACATCTGTTTCTGAAGTACTAAAAATAGAAATGAAGAAGTGGAAGGGGACGCCAAGGCCTGCGGACGCCTGCAAGACTACCTCGGTGCCTCCGGGTGGACTGAAGGAAGCCTCCTAGCTCAGATGTTCACAAGGTCCTGTACCGGGATCTGCACAACAAAAAGGTGTGCAGGTGTAGTATCAGTACAATCGACCCCAGAGTAAGTGCCGAGCCTAACCTCGGCGAAGTAGTGACGAGGCTAGGACACGACAAATAATACAGCCTGTGCAATTTAACAACAATCGGGGAAATAATAATTACAAAAATAATTTATCAAGTATAAGGGAAAAGGGGGAACATGCTGGGGAAAAGAGATAACAATTAACAGAAATAACGGAATAAGACAACAGTTAAATATCAAAGTATCAACAGGAAATAACAACACAGAGTAATCAAGTGCACGGCATCACCCTTCGTGCTTTTACTCTCATCCTCACATAAACAAGTGCACGACATCACCCTTCGTGCTTTTACTCTCATCCTCACCAAAACAAGTTCACGGCATCACCCTTCGTGCTTTTACTCTCGTCCTCACAATAAGTAAACATAAACGGCACGGCATCACCTTTCGTGCTTTTAATATGATATCATGGCACGGCATCACCCTTCGTGCTTTTACACTCTCATCCTCACAATAAACAATACATGGAATCACCCTTCGTGCTTTACATTCTTCCTCACCCAAACAATATCAATAACAGAAGTTTGGCAAGGAAGAAATCAACAACATGAACCATAACAATAAATCACAGCATCCCGGCAATGGAACAACAGTAGAAATAACACCGTCCCGACAAGGGACACAACTACAACCAATCTCACTCAAGTACATAACTTACCAAAATATTCCTCAGCCGAAACAAATACTCAACAATATTCACAACCAAGAATTTCCATCCAATGAACAACCACCAAAGTGAAATTTAATCCATAACATAGTAAATATCAATGAAAATCACATAATTCATAATATCCGACTCACGGGTATGCTTGACACCAACATACATCACCTCAACTATATGTTGAACATGGTATAAACACATAGAAAATAAGACACAACACCTATTCCCTCAAGATAAAGTTAGGCCAAACACTTACCTCTACTTTCACGACAAAAATCAAGCTTCAATCACCGCCTTTCCTTTTGAACTCGACTCCAAATCAATTGTATCTAGACATAATTGACTTAATAACTTCAATATACGCTAAATAGCTCAATTCCAATGCTTAATTGTAAGTTTTCTAACATTCTTCCCAAAAATCTAAAAATTGGCCTTGAGCCCGCTTGGTCAAAACACGAAGTTCGGACCAAAATACGATCACCCATTCACCCACGAGGCCGGATATGTAATTAGTTTTGAAATCCGACCCCAATACGAGGTCTAAATTCCAATTAATTAAAAAGCCCTAACTCTACCCAAATCCCTAATTTTCTACCCTTAAAATCATGTTTTAGGCCTAGAAATCGAATGGGTGTTGATAAAAGTTGAAGAAAATGAGTCTAAGATTACATACCTATGAATTTGTGGTGAAGTTGTCTTTCAAGAATCGCCTAATTTGGAGTTTGGAAGAAGAAGTTATGAAATTTTCGTTTAATCCCGTATGAATTCTGTTTTTAAAAATCACTGGGCGAAATTACTCATCGCGTTCGCGAGCCCTTGGCCGCGTTCGCGTAGACTTAGCTTACCTGGCCTATGCGTTCACGAGCTTCAGGCCGCGTTCGCATAGGCTTATGACTACCCAGCCCCCAACCCCCTATTTCTTCTATGCGTTCGCACTCCTGGGGACGCGTTCGCATAGAGTCACTGCCCGGTGTTCCGCGTCTCACCCTACGCGTTCGCATAGAGTAATCCCAGGCCCCTTCCCGTTTCTCTTCGCGTTCGCGTGGGTTACCACGCGTTCGCATAAGGTAATTCACCAGACACCATAAAACAACCCAAAAACCAGATTTTGCTAAGTTAGAACACCCCAACGCCTACCCGAAACTTACCCGAGCCCTCGGGGCTCCAAACCAAATATGCACACAACCTCAAAAACATCCTACAGACTTATTCGTGCGATCAAATTCACCAAAATAACATCATAAACAACGAATTTAACCCCAAAATTAATGAAAATTTCCAAAACTTCTAAAACATCAAACTTTGTATTTACGGGTCCAAATAACGTCAAATGACTTCCGTTTCTTACCAAACTTTACAGAATGTCATAAATACTATAACGAACCTGTACCGGGCTCCGGAACCAAAATACGGGCCCGATACCATAAAATTTCAAATATAATTAAACTTTCAAAATTCCTTTTATTTTCAGAAAATAATTTCTTTCAAAAATTCATTTCTCGGGCTTGGGGCCTCGGAATTCGATTCCGGGCATACACCCAAGTCCCATATTTTTTATACGAACTCTCCGGAACTGTCAAATCACGGGTCCTAGTCCGTTTATCAAAAATGTTGACCAAAGTCAACTTAATTCAAATTTCAAAAACAAAACTATCAATTTTCTCAGTTTTTCATATAAAGGCTTCCAGGCTACACGCCCGGGATGCGCACGCAAATAGAGGTGAGATAAAAGGAGGTTTTCAAGACCTCGAAGCACAAAATTGGCTAGAAATACACGAGATGGCCTTTTGGGTCATCACAATCTCCACCTCTAAAATAAACATTCGTCCTCGAACGGACATAGAAAGGTACCTGAATCTAGGAAAAGATGGGGATATCGGCTCCGCATATCGGACTCGGACTCCCAGGTAGCTGCCTCGGTAGGCTGACAAATCATCCGCCTAAAATGGATACCGGCTCAACCTCATAAGTCAATTACTTGTCCAACTGGACAGTGCTGAAGTCTAGCACATGAGATGGATCGACGAGATATTTCCGAAGCATAGATACATGAAAATTGGATGCACGACGGATAAACTCGGGGGAAAAGAAAGCATGTAGGCCACCTCTCCTACTCTATCAAGAATCTCAAAGGGACAAATGTACCTAGGGCTCAGCTTGCATTTCTTTCCGAACCTTATCACGCCTTTCATGGGCGACACCCGAACCAATACCCGGTCACCTACCATGAATGCCAAATCTCGAACTCTGTGGTCTGCATAACTCTTCTGCCTAGACTGAGCTGTACGAAGTCTATCCTAAATGATCTTCACCTTATCCAAGGCATCCTGTACTAACTCCGTACCCAACAACCGAGCCTCTCACGGCTCAAACCACCCAACTGGAGACCGACACCGCCTACCATACAACGCCTCAAAAGGAGCCATCCGAATGCTCGACTGATAGTTGTTGTTGTAGGCAAACTCAGCTAAAGGCAAAAGTTGGTCCCAAGAACCTCCAAAGTCAATGACACATGCTCGCAGCATATCCTCCAAGATCTGAATAGTACGCTCGGACTGTCCGTCCGTCCGAGGATGAAATGATGTGCTCAACTCAACCCGTGTTCCCAACTCACGCTGAAATACTCTCCAAAAATGGGAGGTAAACTGAGTACCTCGGTCAGAAATGATGGACAGGGGCACACCATGCAGGCGAACAATCTCCCTGATGCAAAATCTCTGCCAACCTCTCCGATGAATATGAAACTGATACAGGAATGAAGTATGCTGACTTGGTCAGCCTATCCACAATGACCCATACCGCATCAAATTTCCTCTGAGTACGTGGGAGCCCAACTACGAAATCCATGGTGATACGCTCCTACTTCCACTCAGGAATCTCAATCTGCTGCATCAAACCACCGGGTCTCTGGTGCTCGTACTTAACCTGCTGACAGTTCAGGCACCGTGCTACATATGCCACAATATCTCTTTTTATCCTCCACAACCAATAATGCTTCCGCAAATCCTGGTACATCTTTGCGGAGCCCGGATGAATGGAATATCGGGAACTATGGGCCTCCTGCAATATCAACTCACGAAGCCCATCAACATCAGGCACAGAAATACGGCCCTGCATCCGCAAGACTCCATCATCACTAACCGTAACCTACTTGGAACCACCGTGCCGCACCGTATACATAAGGACACATAAATGACAATCATCATACTGTCGGTTCCGAATACGATCAAACAATGAAGAACGGGCCACAGTATAAGCTAAAACACTGCCGGTCTCAAAAACATCCAATCTCATGAATCGATTGGCCAAAGCCTGAACATCTAAAGCAAGCGGCCGCTCCCCGACTGGAATGTAAGCAAGACTACCCATGCTGACTGACTTTTAAGCATCGGCCACCACATTGGCCTTCCCCGGATGGTATAAGATGGTAATGTCATAGTCTTTCAACAGCTCCAACCATCTTCTCTGCCTCATATTCAACTCTTTATGCTTGAACAAATATTGCAAACTCTTATGATCTGAGAACACCCCACATGACACACCATACAGATAATGCCTCCAAATCATCAGCGCGTGGACAATCGCTGCTAACTCTAAATCATGAACTAGATAGTTCTTCTCATGAACCTTCAACTGACGTGAAAGCATAAGCTATAACATTTCCATCCTGCATCAACACTGCACCAAGTCCAACCCGAAAGCATCACAATACACAGTATATGGCCCTGAACCTGAGGGCAAAACCAACACCGATGCCGTGGTGAAGGCTGTCTTGAGCTTCTGAAACCTCGCCTCACACTTATCTGACCACCTGAACTGGGCACCCTTCTGAGTCAACCTGGTCATCGGGGCTGCAATAGATGAAAATCCCTCCACAAACCGACGATAGTAACCTCTAAGCCCAAGAAACTCCGAATATCTGTAGCTGAGGTGGGTCTAGGACAATCCTTAACTGCTGAAATATTCTTGGGATCCACCTGAATACCCTCCACCGATACAACATGGCCCAGAAATGCAACTGAACAACCAGAACTCACACTTTGAAAGTTTGGCATACAACTGACTGTTCTTCAGATTCTGGAGGACGACTCGAAGGTGCTGCGCGTGCTCCTCTCGGCCGCAGGAGTAAATCAAAATATCATCAATGAAGACAATCACGAACGAATCCAAATAGGGCCTGAACACTCGGTTCATCAAATCCATAAAAGCAGCTGGGGCATTTGTCAACCAAAATGTCATCACCAAGAACTCATAATTCCCATACCGAGTGCGAAAGGTTGTCTTAGGGACATCAGACGCCCTAATCCTCAACTAAAGGTAGCCAGATCTCAAGTCAATCTTTGAAAACACTGTGGCCCCCTGAAGCTGGTCGAACAAATCATCAATCATTGGCAAAGGATACTTATTATTGATAGTGACCTTGTTCAATTGCCGGCAGTCAATGCACATCCTCATCGTTCCGTCCTTCTTCTTAACAAACAAAACTGGCGCAACTCAAGAAAAAACACTAGGCCTAATAAAGCCTTTAGCTAGCAAATCCTGTAACTGATCCTTCAACTTCTTTAGCTTTGGCGGGGCCATATGATATGGCAGAATAGAGATGGGTTGAGTGCCCGGAGCCAAATCAATGCAAAAGTCAATATCCCTGTCGGGTGGCATACCCGGCAGGTCAGCAGGAAATACCTCTAGAAACTCACGAACAATGGGCACAGACTCCATAGAAGGAACCTCAGCACTAGAATCACGAACATAAGCCAAATAGGCCAAATACCCCTTCTCAACCATGCGTCGAGCCTTCATATATGAGATAACCCTGCTGGAAGAATGACCAGGAGTCCCCCTCCACTCCAATCGAGGCACTCCCGGTAAGGCCAAGGTCACAGTCTTGGCATGACAGTCCAGAATAGCATGATACGGAGACAACCAATCCATCCCCAAAATAACATCGAAATCAACCATATCAAGGAGTAGAAGATCTACTCTGGTCTCAAGACCACCAATAACCACTATACATGAACGGTAGACTCGATCTACCACAATAGAATCACCCACCGGTGTAGATACATATACAGGAGTACTCAGGGAATCACGAGGCATAATCAGATAAGGAGCAAAATATAAGGACATGTAGGAAAATGTAGATCCCGGATCAAACAAAATCGAAGCATCCCTGCTGCAAACTGAAACCATACCCGTAATGACTGCATCGGAGGCCTCAGCCTCAGGTCTGACGGGTATAGCATAGCATCGGGGCTGAGCCCCACCAATTTGAACATCTCTGGGTCGACCTACTGCGGGTTGACCTCTACCTTTAATAGCCTGACCTCCAACTCTAACTGTCTGGCCTCCACCTCTGGAGACTCGACCTCCACCCCTAGATGGCTGAGGGGGTAGGGGTGCACCTAGTGGGGGAATCATAGCACGGGAACCCTGATACTGAGAACCACTCGAGGCTCGGGGGAAAAACCTAGCAATGTGCCCCGGGTTACCACAAGTATAACAAGATCTCTGCTGCTGAGACTGTTGACCCTGAAACTGTCCTTGTCGACCAAAATAACCAATCTGAAAGCTCTAGAGAGGCGGTGCACTAATGGGAGCTGGTGGTGCACTGCGGGATACCTGAAGTGCTGACTGGAAGGGTCTAGGAGGATGACCTCTGCCAAAAGAATCCCTGCCTCCATATGAGGCACCAATGAAATGACGAGGCCTCTTGTCAGACCCCTGACCACTGCTCTGTAATAAGACCATCTCAATCCGTCTGGCCACATTTGCTGCCTCCTGAAATGAAATATCAGTACCTGTCTCTCTGGTCATCTGTAGTCTAATCGGCTGAGCTATCCCCTCAATAAACCTCCTCACCCTCTCTCGGTCGGTGGGGAGTATCATGATAGCATGTCGGGCCAAAGTGATGAACCTGGTCTCATACTGTGTAACTGTCATGGAGCCCTGCTGGAGATGCTCAAACTGCCTCCGATGATCCTCTCTCTGGGTGACTGGAAGAAACTTCTCCAAGAACAAATCGGAGAACTGAACCCAAGACAAAGGCGAAGATCCAGATGGCCTGGTCATTCAAAATCCCTCCACCAAGTCTTGGCGGAACCAGAAAGGTGGAAAGTATCAAAATCGACCCCATTGGTATCCACGATCCCCATGCTACGAAGAACCTCATAGCAACTGTCTAAGAAATCATGGGGATCCTCGGATGGTTCACCACTGAGAGTAGTAGGAAACAACTTAGTGAACCGATCCAATCTCCATAAAGCATCAGCGGACACGGCTGCTCCATCAGCAGCCTGAGCTGCAATAGCTGGCTGAACAACCCCAGTTGTCTGAGGTGCTGGGGTCTGGAACTGAGAAGCTAACTGCTCTGGTGTACGGGTGGCAGGAGTCTGGTCCCCTCCCCCATCCTGAGAGACGGCTGGTGCTGTAGGAAGTAGACCTGCATGAGCCACGCTCTCCATAAGGCCCACTAAATGGACCAGATCGTCCTGAAGTATCGGGGTGGAAATGAACCCCTCTAGGAACTGAGCTGGTCCAACCAGAACTGTCTGAGCAGGAACCTCATCGACAATTCTACCTGAGGATCCTCTACTGGGGCTACTGCACTGGGCTGAGCCCTGCCCCTGCCTCGGCCTCTAGTACGGCCTCGTCCTCGGCCCCTCGTAGGAGACCTAAACACCCGAGTGCTCTAATACCAACTTGTCATTACTCTCCATTGTCGCTCACATGAGCCCACATGAGTCAATAAACAAGGTTATTATCAATAATTTGAAGAAACGATTAGAGGAATAAAAAGGTAATTGGCTCGAGGTGTTACCAGGAGTATTATGGGCTTATCAAACGACAACAAAAAAAGGTACGGGAGAAACCACATTTTCGCGAGTTTATGGTGCTGAAGCTTTAATTCCAGTTGAAATAGGTGATCCAAGTACGAGATTTACACAAGCAATTGAGGAATCACATAACGAATAGATAAGAACGAATTTAGATCTACTTGAGAAAAGGAGAGAAACGACTCTAACAAGAATGGCAGCTCAGAAGCAAATTATTGAACGGTATTACAACAGGAAGGCTCATCTCAGATACTTCAAGATTGGACACTTTGTTCTCAAAAAGGTTTTTCAATCAACCAAAACAGCTGAAGCAGGAAAATTGAATCAAAATTAGGAAGGCCCTTATAAATGTGATGACCCAAAAGGTCATCCCTTATTTTTATGTCAAAATGGTGTTCCGAGGCCTTGAAGACCTTATTTTATCTTACCTCGATTTGCATGCACAGCCCGGGCGTATAGCCAAGAAGCCTTTATGTGAAAAACTGAGAAAATGCTAGTTTTTGCCTTAAAATTTTGATTTAAGTTGACTTCGGCCAACATTTTGGGTAAACGGACCCGGACCCGTGATTTGACGGTCCCCGAGGGTCCATAAGAAAATATGGGACTTGGGCGTATGACCGGAATCGAATTCCGAGGTCCCAAGCCCGAGAAATGAATTTTTAAAAGAAATTGTTTCTCTGTAAAAAACATAAGAGATTTTAGAAATTTATTATATTTGAAATTTATGGTATCGGGTCTGTATTTTGGTTTCGGAGTCCAGTACAGGTTCAATATGATATTTATGACATGTCTGTAAAATTCGGTAAGAAATGGCAGTCGTTTGACGTGATTCGGACCCGTAGTTGTAAAATTTGATACTTTGGAAGTTTTGGAAATTTTCTTTGATTTTAAGGCTAAATTCATTTTTTACGATGTTATTTTGGCGATTTGATCGCACGAACAAGTCCATAGGATATTTTTGAGGTTGTGTACATGTTTGGTTTGGAGCCCCGATGTCACGACCCGAAATTCTCACCGTCGGCACCGTGATGACGCCTAACGTTGAACCCGCCAGGAAAGCCCACGTAAATACTCAAATTTGTTATAATTCTTTATTATTAAATGCGAACAAGTGAAATACGACCTTTTAATAAATAAAAGCATAAAAATGAAAACAGACTAATAGTATATAACTCAATCCCCTGATTTTACGAATTCTCAAAATAGGCAAACCCAGATCTTTGTTGTCACAATGTCACGGACTATCTACGAATAATACATGTAAGGGTCTGAAAGAAGTAAATACATCTGTTTCTGAAGTATTAAAACAGAAATGAAGAAGTGGAAGGGGATCCAAGGCCTGCGGACGCTTGCAGGACTACCTCGGTACCTCCGGGTGGACTGAAGGAAGCCTCCTAGCTCAGATGTCCACAAGGTCCTGTACCGGTATCTGCACAACAAAAAGGTGTGCAGGTGTAGTATCAGTACAATCGACCCCATGTACTGAGTAAGTGCCGAGCCTAACTTCGGTGAAGTAGTGACGAGGCTAGGACACGACAAATAATACTACATGTGCAATTTAACAACAATCGGGGAAATAATAATTACAAAAATACTTTATCAAGTACAAGGGAAAAAGGGGAACATGCTGAGGAAAAGAGATAACAATTAACAGAAATAACGAAAATAAGACAACAATTTAAATATCAAAGTATCAACAGGAAATAACAACACAGAGTAATCAAGTGCACGTCATCACCCTTCGTGCTTTTACTCTCATCCTCCCCAAAACAAGTGCACGACATCACTCTTCGTGCTTTTACTCTCATCCTCACCAAAACGAATGCACAACATCACCATTCGTGCTTTTACTCTCGTCCTCACAATAAGTAAACATAAACGGCACGGCATCACCTTTCGTTCTTTTAATATCATATCATGGCACGACATCACCCTTCGTGCTTTTACACTCTCATCCTCACAATAAACCATACACGACATCACCCTTCGTGCTTTACACTCTTCCTCACCCAAACAATATCAATAACAAAAGTTTGTCAAGGAAGAAATCAACAACATGAACCATAACAATAAATCACAACATCCCGACAATGGAACAACAGTAGAAATAACACCCTCCCGGCAAGGGACACAGCTACAACCAATCTCACTCAAGTACATAACTTAAAATAATATTCCTCAACCAAAACAAATACTCAGCAGTATTCACAACCAAGAATTTCCTTCCAATTAACAACCACCAAACTGAAATTTAATCCATAGCATAGTAAATATCAATGAAAATCACATAATTCATAATATCCGACTCACAGGCATGCTTGACACCAACATATAGGTACTCGTTACCTCTCCTATACGTTGAACATGGTAAAAACACATAGCAAATAAGACACAACACCTATTCCCTCAAGCTAGAGTTAGGCCAAACACTTACCTCGACTTCCACAACCAAAATCAAGCCTCACTCACCGTCTTTCCTTTTGAACTCGACTCCAAATCAATTGTATCTAGACATAATTGACTCAATAACTTCAATAAACGCTAAATAACTCAATTCCAATGCTTAATTATAAGTTTTATAACATTCTTCCCAAAAATCTAAAAATCGACCCTGGGCCCGCTTGGTCAAAACACAAAATTCGGACCAAAACACGATCACCCATTCACCCACGAGCCCGTATGTAATTAGTTTTGAAATCTGACCCCAAAACGAGATCTAAATTTTAATCAATTAAAAAGCCCTAACTCTGCCCAAATCCCCAATTTTCTACCCTTAAAATGAGTCTAAGATTACATACCTATGAATTTGTGGTGAAGTTGTCTTTCCAGAATCGCCCAATTTGGAGTTTGGAAGAAGAAGTTATGAAATTTTGGTTTAATCCCGTATGAATTCTGTTTTTAAAAATCACTGGGCGAAATTACTCATCGCGTTCGCGAGCCCTTGGTCACGTTTGCGTAGGCTTAGCTTACCTTGCCTATGCGTTCGCGAGCTTCAGGCCGCGTTCTCGTAGGCTTATGACTACCCTGCCCCCAGCCCCCTATTTCTTCTATGCGTTCACACTCCTGGGGATGTGTTCGCGTAGAGTCACTGCCCGGTGCTCCGCGTTCTCATAGTGTAACCCCAGGCCCCTTCCCGTTGCTCTTCGCGTTCGCGTGGGTTACCACGCGTTCGCATAAGGTAATTCACCAGAGACCAGAAAACAACCCAAAAACCAGATTTTGCTAAGGTAGAACACCCCGACGCCTACCCGAAACTCACCCGAGCAGCCGGGACTCCAAACCAAATATGCACACTGTCTCAAAAAAATCCTACGGACTTATTCGTGCGAACAAATCACCAAAATAACATCATAAACAACGATTTAACCCCAAAATCAATGAAAAGTTCCAAAACTTCTAAAACATCAAACTTTGCATTTACGGGTCCGAATCACGTCAAATGACTTTCGTTTCTTACCAAACTTTACAAACCTGTCATAAATATTATATCGAAGCTGTACCGGGCTCTGGAACCAAAATACGGGCCCGATACCATAGATTTCAAATATAATTAAACTTTCAAAATTCCTTTATATTTTCAGAAAACAATTTCTTTCAAAAATCATTTCTCGGGCTTGGGGCCTCGGACTTCGATTCCTGGCATACGCCCAAATTCCTTATTTTTCTACAGACCCTCCGGGACTGTCAAATCATGGGTCCGAGTTCGTTTCCCAAAAATATTGACCAAAGTCAACTTAATTCAAATTTCAAAAACAAAACTATCAATTTCCTAAGTTTTTCATATAAAGGCTTCCCGACTACACGTCCGGGATGTGCGCGCAAATTGAGGTGAGATAAAAGGAGGTTTTCATGACCTCGAAGCACAAAATTGGCTAGAAATACACGGGATGACCTTTTGGGTCATCACACTCGAGGGCTCGAGTGAGTTCGGATAAGCGCCAGGGTGATTTTTACTTAGAAAATCTGGTGTCTTGTGGTTGTTGCTGGTGTCCAGGGAATTTACCCTATATGAATGCATGGGGATCCATGAGAATTCAATGCACACGCGGGGAAGGGGGCTGGGTAATACTGTGCGAACGCATAGGACGGGGTGCGAACGCGGAGCATAGGAAACTTACTCTACGCGAACGCACCCGGGTAGTTGCGAACACACAGAGTATTGAGGGGTCTCGGGGCTGGGTAGTTTTTATTCAGTGCGAACGCACCCTTTGGGATGCGAACACAAAGGGAAGTGGGAGGGTAACCTATGCGAACGCATAAGGCAAATATTTGCCCAGTTTTTCTAAAAACAATAACATTACAGGAAGCCTTCTAATTTTCATAACTTCTTCACCTAAACTCAAACTTGGGAGATTATTGAAGAGGGATTTCACTACAAAATCATAGGTATGTATTCTTAGACTCGCTTTCTTCAAATTCCATTAACACCCATTAGATTTTAGGCCTAAATCATGTTCTTAAGGGTAGAAAATTAGGGATTTGGGTAGAGTTAGGGCTTTTTCAATAATTGGAATTTAGACCTCGTTTTAGGGTCGGATTCCGGAATTAATTACATATTTGGGATCGTGGGTGAATGGGTGAACGATTTTTGGTCCGAACCTCGTGTTTGGACCAAGCGAGCCCGGGGTCGATTTTTGACTTTTTGGGAAGAATACTAGAAAACCTATAATTAAGCATTGGAATTGAGTTGTTTAATGTTTATTGATGTTATTAAGTCAATTATGTCAAGATACAATTAATTTTGAGTCAAATTCAAAAGGAAAAGCGGTGACTGTGGTTTGATTTTGGTCGTGGAAGTCGAGGTAAGTGTTTGGCCTAACCTTAGCTTGAGGGAATAAGTGTTGAGTCTTATTTGCTATGTGTTAATATCATGTTCAACGTATAAGTGAGTGAAGAGTACCTATACGTTGGTGTCAAGCATTTCCGTGAGTCGGATATTATGTGTTATGTGGTTTTTATTAATATTTATTGTGTTATAGCTTGAATTTCACTTTGTGGTTATTCATTTTGGTGGAAATTCTTGGTAATAAACATTGTTGAGTATTGGTTTTGGTTGAGAAACTTTGTGTGAAGATATGTACTTGAGTGAGATTGGTTATAGCTATGTCCCTTGCCGGGATGGTGATATTTCTATTGTTGTTCCCTTACTGGGATGTTATGATTTATTATCATGGTTCATATTGTTGATTTTTCTTTGTCGGACTTTTGTTATGATATTGTTTGGGTGAGAAAGAGTGTAAAGCACGAAGGGTGATACCATGTATTGATTACTGTGAGGAAGAGTGTAAAAGCACGAAGGGTGATGACGTGCCATATTATGATATTAAAGGATGAGAGTAAAAGCACTAAGAGTGATGCCATGCACTTCGATTTATTATTTGGTAAGGATGAGAGTAAAAACACGAAGGGTGATGTCGTGAACTGTCTTCTCTGTGATGTTATTACCTGCTGTTCAAATTGATATTGAATTTTTATCTTACTTCATTATTTCCTTTATTTGATATTTCTTCCCCCCAGCATGATCCCCTTTTCTTTGAACTTAGTTGTTTAGTCTTGTTATTATTATGCCTCCGAATATTATTGATTGCACAAGTTGTTTTGATTGTCGTGTCCTAGCCACTTCACTACTTCGCCGAGGTTAGGATCGACACTTACTCAGTACATGGGGTCGGTTGTAATGATACTACACTCTGCACATATTTGTTGTGCAGATCCCGGTACAGGACCCTACGGACATTAGGTCGAATAGGCTGCCTTCAGTTCACGTGGAGACACCGAGGTAGTCCTGTTGGTGTCTGCAGGACATGGCGTCTTCTTCTACTTATTTTGTATTATGTTCTAGTTATTTCAGAAATAGATGAACTTATTTCATTCATACTTTTATATGTAGTATTCATAGACAGTCCGTGAGTTGTGACTACAACATTCTGGGATTTGGTTTTTGTGAAATTCGTAAAGGCATTAGATTGAGTAATATACCTTGCTTCATTTGTACTTTTATTTATGTTAGTGTTGTATTTCACCTATTATTGAGTAATAATAAAGGAATAAAGTAAATTGAACATTCACGTTGGCTTGCCCAGCGGGTCCAACGTTAGGCGCCATCATGGTCCCGACGGTGAGAAATTCGGATCGTGACAATAAAATTCGAGGTATCGCTGGGAAATGTGCTTATGAGTTGGAAACCATGAAAGACAAGGTACTACCTTCAAATTGGAATACTGTTCATTTGAAGAAATATTACTTCTAAGCAAAGGAAATACCCACGGTCAGGTATCACTTAATTATGATTTTATTTTGTTCTGTTAAATTATACTAACAATTTTAGATGATAGGCAAAAATCTAGCCCCCACCAAATGACGATATTAGACCTGAAAGATCCATCTTCGGAATATAACACTCGGACAAGATCCATGTCCAGGGACGATCCATCCCTCACATACCATCAACTTCGGACAAGGTCCATGTCCACGGAAGATCCATCCCTCAGTATCAATGCGCTCACTGGGAGTGTAAAGACTCCGGAGAGGCTCCTATTAGCCCAAGCGCTATATCAAGACAACGAAGGCATGATCAGAGTATCGCTGAGGTGTGCAGTCCGATCTCGTAACTGTCTTAATAACAGTCTCCCGGCCTCACTCACTCATTACTCTCCAGTCTCACTCACATGAGCCCACAAATGCATGAATTAGCCCGAAACAATGATAAATATATGAAATTAACAATTACCGAGACAGGGGCATGAAATGATAGGCTATGACAGGACTGAGTATATGAAATCAAATAAACACATAAAGAGACAGTAATATACGACCACTCGGGTCTCAACATTTTCGGCATGAAACCCTAGCATTTGACTTAGCATGATTTCTAGCATGTTCACATTTAACTACATCAATAAAAGTGCGGATATCAATCCGTAATAGCTACTAGACGATGACATGGGATGAGCTAGGCCACAAATTACTCGGTGCATGCTTGCACGCCCGTCACTTGGCAGGTGCGTCACCTTAATTATAATCATATATCATATAGTTCAGGGCTTCAAATCCTCAGAACCAAGTTTGGAAACGTTACTTACCTCAAAACCGGCTAAAATCCTAGTCCACGGTGCCTTTGCCTCTAGACTCGGCCTCTGAGTGCTCCAAATCTACCAAAATCATATTTATATCATTATTATATGCCAAGGAACGAATCCCATTCAAAAATTATCAAAATTAACCAAAATATCCCGAAATTGGCCAAACCCAACCCCAGGCCCATGCCTCGAAATCCAATAACATTACATCACAAGAATCCTCATCCTCCCACGAGTCTATACATACCAAGAACATCAAAATCGGACCTCAAATGACCCCCTCAAATTCTCATTTTAAAGTCTCTAATTACAAGCCCTAATTACCCAATTTTGGTACTAATTTTCCCACAAATTTCACCACTAGTCGGTCAATTAATCACATATAAACGAGTTTTAAGTCCAAAAGTCTTACCTCCACGAAGAACTCTCGAATTCCCTCTTCAAAACCCTTCAAAAAGCTCCAAACCCGTGTAATCATTGGTGGAAGAATGACCAAAATTCGCTAAGGGTCCTATTTAATTGTTCTGCCCAGCGATTTCCGCACCTGCGGCTAATTTCTCGCACCTGCGGTCCCAGGTGCGCACCTACGAGAATCACTTAAATGCCAAATATCCACACCTGTTATCAAAATACCGCACCTGCGACTCCGCAGGTGCGGCCCCAGTTCTGCATCTGCGGTCTTTCACTAATCCATCAAATCCTGCATCTGCGACCATATGTCCGCTTCTGCAGGCTCGAACCTGCAGTCCCCTAACTGCAGGTGCGGTTACACCAGAACCAGCAGCTTAAGCTGCAAATTTCCAACTTTCAACTCCCCAATGGCTATCCGAAATCATCCCGAGCCCCTCGGGACCCCAACCAAAAATACCATCAAGTCATAAATGATCACCCGGACTTAGTTGAACCTTCGGAACACCCAAAATAACATCAAAACACCAAATTCACCTCGGATTCAAGCCTATGAACTTAGAAACTTCTAAATTTCGCCAAAGATGTCGAAACCATCCAAAACACATCCGATTGACTTGAAAATTTGCACACACATCCAAAATGAACTTATGAACTTGTTCCAACTTCCGGAATTCCATCCGATCCGGATAGCCTATTTTCCACTGCCGACCGGAAATCGCCAAAAACTCAATTTCGCCATTTCAAGCCTAATTCTACTCCATACCTCAAAACCACATTCCAATCACACTACTAAGTCCCAAATCACCTAAAGAAGCTATCCGAGCCATAAAATCAACACACCGAGGTCGTTTACCTAATAGTCAACTCCCGGTTGACTTTTCTAACCATAAGGCCAACTCAAGAGACTAAGTGTCTCATTTTTCACCACAACCACTCCAAACCCGAACCAACCAACCCAACACATCATAATTAGGTTAAATAACACATGACAAAGGTGAAACAGAAAAAATGGGGCTAATCTCACGAAATGACCGGCCGAGTTATTACATTCATATCAATTGTTTTTAGCATTTACTACAAAACATGTGTAATACGCTGAAAGCCTAAAGTTTTGAGGATCTAAAGTAGGTAATTAACGTATATTCTATATATCCAATGATATTATGATAAATATTTACACAATCCAATTATCTATAAGACAACTATAGATATATTTTAATAATAAACATTAAGTGATAACTTGATAGAAATAATAATTGAAATAGTATCACAAGCAAAATTATATTGATCGCATATTTTTTAACCTGGTCGGTGCATATAATTGAAATCCTTATTGAATATATTAGATTATATTCATTCCTCTAGTTTTTTGCATTTATAAAGCGTCTAATGTTGGGTATGCATCTTTTCCAAACACTAATATAGTACTATTATAATAGCAATACTATAGTAATATTGAAAAGATCAGGTTCATTTCACTCGTTTTTATCATTCCTATATATAGAGCATTAATTTTCTAACTATGCATCATTTTCAGATAATTGCGTGATAACGACAAAAGAATTATGTACAGAAACCTATGATATTGAGGGTATGAGGTAGTGTAATTATTCTTGGGACAAACTATTAATGTTATAATAGTAAATGGAAATATAATACAGCCTTTTCCAGTCACTATTTAATAGATCAGAATTATCAAATGATACGTGGTTCCTGATATAATAATTAGAGGGACATTTCAAGACTGCAATTTCTTATGGATTTATCAGTGTATTTTATTTTATACTGTATGCACTAATATGAATGAATTTTTACACAATTAGTGGAAATTAACATCATAAAATTGTCCCTGTGAGATGTATATATAGTTCATGGGATCGAGCCATGTAATCATCCAATGATACTTACGTTAAGGTAGAATGTAGCCTATATCATATTTTTTATAGTGATGCGGCCATTCTCCGGACCCTATATGCTTCGAGTACCAGGCTATCGTTTTAGTGGAAATTAACATCCACATCATGTAAAATTTGTAAAGATTTTGATAAGAGGAGAAATAGCATAACTGAAACTACTTCTTTCATCTGTTTATTCATGGTATTAATAGATACAGAGTATAAGATCAGTTACAAATCTAATCCAGAGCAGTTAACAACTACTACATGATCTTATCAAGACCTATAAATATAGTAATACAAAATTCAAACATTTACTGTTAAAAAAATACAGCATATATTATTGAATTACGTACTATCCTTGATGACTTGGAGTATCAGTAGCCTTAACACTCCCCCGCAAGATTGAGGATCCGTCTTGGATGCCAATCATGGACCGATTCAATATGAATAGTTGCTTGGATAGCGGTTTTGTAAGCAAATCAGCAAGCTGATCTTTAGATGAAACATGTGACACGCGAAGATCCCCACGTTGAACTAAATCATGTACAAAGTGAACGTGAATTTCCAGATGTTTCATTTTGGAGTGAAGTACCGGATTTTGACAAGTATACATGGTGGAGATATTATCACAGTAGATTGTTGGCGTGGGAATTGAATACCCGAAGTCACCAAGGAGAGATTTAACCCATTGAACTTCCGCAGCTGCTGAAGTAACCGCTCGATATTCGGCTTCAGTACTTGACCGTGCCACTGTTCTTTGCTTCTTAGAGCTCCAACTGATTGGAAGTTTTGCCAAAATATAATAAATACCCATAATGAAGCTCTATCAGATGGATCACCCGCCCAATCTGCATCAGAATAAGCATGGAAAACTGGCTTTGGCTAAGGTGTAATATTGATACCAAAATGGATTGTGGAGTTGAGGTATCACAACAACCGTTTGAGAGCTTGCCAGTGAGAGTCACCCGGACAATGCATAAATTGAGATAGCTTATTGACAGAGAAGGCAACATCAGGTCTAGTTAGACTTAGGTACTGTAACCCGCCAATCAACTTACGATACTCAGTAGAATCAATGGCATTTGTATTAGGAGAAGACTTAATTAAAGGAGAGGTCGTTGCCATAGGCGTGGTTACTTCTCTAGCACCGTCCATGTGAGCAAGTTGAAGAATCTTGCGAACACAATGGTGTTGAGAGAGAAAAATTCCTTGAGATGTCTTTTGGACATCAATTCCAAGGAAAAGAGATAATTCGGTTGGATCTTTTAAGGAAATCTGAAATCCAAGGATTGGATGAACCGAGAAATAAAATCCGAATTGTTTGTTGTCACAATCAAATCATCAACATATGCCAGAAAATAGCAACATATGGAACCTTGCCTAAAAATAAAGAGAGAGTGATCACTCCGAGATGCTTGAAAGCCATATTTTAAAGTGAATGATCTCAATGCTTGGTACTAGGCCCGAGGTGCCTGTTTGAGGCCATAGATAGCCTTTACTAACTTGCAAACATGAGTAGGCTTGTTAGGATCGACAAAACCTGGAGGCTGCTTCATATAGACATCTTCCTGTAGTGGACCATGTTGGAAGGCATTGTTAACATCGAGCTGAAGCAGGGGCCATGAATTATTGACAGTTAATGTCAGGACACCCGAATTGTAACTGGTTTTTACCACAGGGCTGAAGGTGTCACTAAAATCAATTCTCGGTCTCTGATTGAATCCTTTTGCAACTAAACGGGCCTTGTACCGTTGAACAAAGCCATTTGTAGTTCTTTTAATCCTGAAAATCCACTTACAACCAACCAAATTGTGATGAGATTCATGAGGAACAAGGACCCAAGTACCATTCTTAAGTAAAGCATTAAACTCTTCTGACATTGCAGACCGCCACTGAGAATAAGACAGAGCTTAAGTAACATTAGTTGGTTCTGGTAATTCAGGCAATGGATGTTTGGTGACTTGGTGAATAGATTTGGGTTTGAATACATTATTTTTAGACCTGGTAACCATGCGATGTTGATTTTGAGTTGAGGAAGATGACGTTGAAGGAGGAGGGTGAGGAGAAGTGTGGTTTGAAAAGTTGACTCATCTTGGTAAGATGTTGAGGGAGATACATTAGGAACAGAAAGATGTAGATTAGGAAGTGAAGTTTGTTTGGCAGAAGGTGAATGAAAAGGAAATATGACATGTTGTGGATCAGCTGAAGGAATATCAAACCAAGTAGAAGAGGATAAGGGATCTGAAGGTGTTTGAGACTGAAAAGAAAAAATATTTTCAACAAATAAGACATGGCGGGATACAAAAAAAAGTTACATTTGAAATCATAGCAAATATATGCACTTTGGTTGAGAGAATATTCAAAACAATATGCAGGAGACATATTTGAGATCAAATTTTGATTTGGCATATGGCCTAAGACATGGATAACAGAGACACCCAAAGACTATTAAGGATGTATAATTGGGAGATCGGTCAAACAATTTTTGATAAGGTGGGGAGAATTGAAGAAGGGGTGTAGGTAATATGTTAATTAGATAAGCTGCTATTTGGAACGCAAATGACCAAAGTAATTTAGGGAGTGAAGCAATGTGTAATAAGGTGAGACCCATTTCAACTAGGTGTAGGTGACGACGCTCAGCAATCCCATTATATGGGGGAGTATGTGGAGGTGTTTGAAGGTGATTAATGCCACGAGATTGAAAGTACTTTTTAAGGGCAATATATTCCCCTCCCCCATCAGTGTAAATGGATTGAATTTTTACATTAAAAGTGTTTTCAACCAATTTTTGAAATGTAGGAAAAATGATATAAACTTCAGATTTTATTTTTAATGGGTATAACAATATGTATTTGGTAAAATGATCCACAAAAGTTATGTAATAACGAAACCCATTTATTGATTGCACTGGTGCAGGGCCCCATAAATTAGAATACAAAAGTTCAAGAGGTCTAGAACTTGAAAGAGTTGAAGAACCAAAAGATAAACGTTGGCTTTTATTACACATACAAGGATGGAAAACAACCTCCTTAACAGAAGAAACATGTAAATTAAATCAAAATAAGATAAAATTAAACACTTTAGAATTTGGATGTCCAAGTCGTTGATAACAGGCAGTTGAGGAATGGTGAACATTGAAGCAAGCAGGTGCTGGTAAGGATTTGAGCTTGTAAAGTGATTGGTCAATTTGTTCTTTGACTAGAATCTCCCCAGTGAATTGATCCTTGATAAGAAAAAAATTAGAAAAAAAATTCAATTGATACTTGATTTGAACCGCAAAATTGAGAGACTGAAATAAGATTTGTTTGGGAAGATGGGACACAAAGAACGTTGGTTAGATGATATTTTTTGGATGGTAAAGACACAATACCAGAACCAACATGTGTAATCGACAAACCTGAACCGTCTGTGAGATACAACTCATCATTTACATCATATGACGTATGAAGAGAGAGATTTCTTAAGTCATTGGTAATGTGATGAGAAGTCCCAGTATCAAGAAGCCATTGGGTGTCCAAGTTTGAGTTTGTTGTGGAGTGATGAGCCTGTGGGTTTTGTGAACATAGATCCCTGAAACAGTCTATAGCCCGAAAATACTTCTTAACATGGTGACCATATTTGTTACAAAACTGACACTGCACCTTTGGTTGACTGCTGGAATTTTGGTGTTGGGATGAGGGCACAGAGGACTGATGGCGTGATGCATTATTGTCAAAGCTTGAAGAGTTCTCTGAAAACCATCGGACTGAAATTGAGTGGAAGGTTTACTATAATTACCTTGCCTTGATTGATAGGGTGGCCTGCTAGAATTTCCCTTGTGAACATGATTTGTTGTCACCGAGGTTGGATCGAAGTTGTGGTCAATCTGCTTGAATATAGTTCATGGCAAGCAGTTTATCCTGAAGTTCATCAAATGAGCTGACAGAGTCTCGGGCATGGATTGTCGCGGAAATATCACGGAATTCAGAGCCAATTCCACCCAAAACATGAAACATCGTTTACAGGACTGCCACATGAGGAGAGTTCTTCCGCAATTGACTTGACAAGTTAAAGATACTCAACAACTTGGCGAGAATCACGCTTGGTGCGTGAGAGTTTTTCTCGGAGAGAAAGAATTTGTGTAGTCGATTTATTGGAAAGGGCTACCTGAAGTTTATTCCATGCCTCCGCTGAGGTTTTAGCATCTGCAATGGTGTTTATAACTTAGAAAGAAACCCAAACAATGATAGCAATAAGGATTAATTGATCTTGACATTCCCAAAACTCATAGTATGGGTTAGCGATACTTCTTCCTTCTTCTTTGATGAGAATAGAGGAGGAGAAATAGTAACAGTGACATAACCCATTAGGTTATGCCCTCGAAGAAGAGAAGTAATCTGAGCACGCCATATAGAGTAATTTTGAGTTGAAATCTTTAATAGAAGTTGAGCACCATTGATTGCAAGAAGTTATTTACCAGAGGCTTGAGTGTTATTATTAGTGCTGGATAAAACCATAGTTTTACCAGAACAGTTGAGGGGAAAAAATAATGAATACGGATCAATGCCCTGATACCATGTAAAGATTTTGATAAGAGGAGAAATAACAGAACTGAAACTACTTCTTTCATTTGTTTATTCATGGTATTAATAGATACAGAGTATAAGATCAGTTACAAATCTTATCCAGAGCAGTTAACAACTGCTACATGATCTTATCAAGACCTATAAATATGGTAATACAAAATTCAAACATTTACTGTTAAAAAAATACAGCAGATATTATTGAATTACTATCCTTGATGACTTGGAATATCAGTAGCCTTAACAAAATTGTCCATGTGTGATGTATACACTTACGATAAGGTAGGTTGCCAATATCACATGTACTTGGTCTACGGCTATTATCAACATCCTGCATGGAGTGGCGAAGCTACATGTAGCCAAGGGTGGTCAACTATGTTAAGTTGGTGTTAAATACTACAATCAACTGCAACAAATAGATCCACGACCTAAAATACCAAATTTTATTTCTCTCTCTAGCTTTGCTCTCGGCGTAGGTTATGCTAACATGCGCTGAACCTTGGCTGCCATGGCTAAGAAGAGAGGTCGACCGTTCAAAAATCAACCGCTCGTCACTGTAGGAAGTTCAGTAAGTGCTATTGTAATCGCCGATACCATTGCATGTGGTAATTCTCAACAAGTTGTTACGCCAATTGGAACTCAATTCACAACTAAGTCGCTGGAAGTGGGTGGAGCAAGTGATAAGCATGGAACCTCGAAGAGATTGATACTGAGTCCCTCTACCAATCAAGGAAGCTCCAGTAAAAATGAAGTGGAATGAAGTGAAGTAGACAAACGGTATAATCTGGTACAGAATGAGGAGAACAAGCAACAAACAGCTAACTCAGAGCCAGTGAAGGAAATTTAGAAGGAAGCTCCATGGACGAAGTTGTTTACCGGTAACCGATCTGTAAAAAATGGTATGTCCTTGACCTATATTGCCCCAGATGTGATAGATGGCCAATTTGTTGTAAATTTGGAAAAAATAGAGGTGGAGAAGGAGGCGGAAAAATGGAAGAGAGCTCTAATTGTGTATATTATTGGGGAAACACCAGGATATAATCAGATGCACAGATATATATTTCAAATTTGGAATACAGTTGCGGAGCCAGATCTATTCATTCATGAAGAAGGATATTACATTGTTAAATTCCAGAATTTGAATGATTTGCAAGATATTCTCTATGGAGGTCCATATACCATGAATAGTAGACATGTCATTATCAAACAGTGGACTCCTAACTTTGATTTCAGTGTAGAATTCCTTACAGAAATACCATTATGGGTTAAATTCCCAAACCTTCCTATGAATTGATGGGGTGTGAATTCGTTAAGTAGGATGGCTAGCACATTGGGGGTACCTATATTTGCTTATCAATGCACAACAAAGCAAACAAGGATATCATATGTTAGAAGTCTGATTGAGGTCAATATCACTAAGAAAATGCCTACTAAAATAACAATAAATGATCCGTTTGGGCAAAATTTCAACAGGATATTGAGTTTGAATGGAAACCAGATTATTGCTCGGAATGCCTAAAAATTGAGCATGATTGTGGCAAGAAGAACTATGAAAGACATAATTAGCAAGGCCAAAAGAATAGAAAACCAAAGCAGGTGTCAAAATGGGTCCCAAAAGGTCAGCAACAACAATTAGAGCCTCAACAACAAAGGCCACCACAGGAAACAAAGACAAAGGGAAAGATGTACAAAATACAGAGGATGAGTGGACACAGATCAGAGCTAAAGGTACAAATAGTCCACAAGGACATCTCAGCAAGCAAAGGAGAGGAGCAGTAAAAAGGTCTCAAGAGGGCATTTCAATGAGCAATGGTTTTAGTAATTTACCTATGGAGGTGCAGAGAGTTGGAAATACCAAACCTCATGATATAGGAGGGGAAGTAGAACTGACTTAATGACTTGGTTAATATGGAATGTTAGAGGGATGAATAAGAGGTATAAGCAGAAGGAATTGAAACAATACCTCAAAGAAAATCATATTAAGTTAGTTGCTTTCTTAGAGACTAGAGTAAAAGAAAATAAAGCACAATACATTGATAGCAAGGTGGCTCCTCAATGGGATAGATTGTCTAACTACAGAGATGCAAAAAATGGTAGAATATGGGTGATGTGGAATCAAAGGGAATACATTGTGCACATGCTCAAAGAAACAGCCCAATTAGTCCACTGTCAGATCACATGCAAGCAGAATGGCATAAGGTGTTTATTTATAGCAGTATATGGATTCAATACAGTAGAATTGAGAAACGACTTATGGAGGGATTTAAAAGATTTGGACCCAAGAAGTAATACCCCATGGCTTATTTGTGGAGATTTTAATGCCCTACTTTATCCACAAGATAGGCAGGGGTCTCCAGTCACCCTAGAAGAAGTACAGGACTTTACAAATTGTTATAACAATTTGTTACTTAATGAGATTCCATGGAGAGGTGAATAATATACATGGTCTAACAAACAACATGGAGATGACAGAGTATACAGTCTGTTGGATAGAGCAACTGCAAATGATGAATGGATGCTACAATATGGTCATTTGACAGCTTTGTTTGGGGATCCTTTTATATCAGATCATGCTCCCATTCTTATTCTATTCAGGTATCCCCAGAAAAAACATTAAGGTTCCATTTTGTTTTTTCAATATTTGGGCAGATCACAGGAAATTCTTGGAGATTGTTAAAGCTGGAGCAGGCAAAATGATGAATATATGGCTGAAGCTGAAGAAACTGAAACATGATTTCAAGCAATTAAATGTTCAAGAGTTCACTGGTATTGCTGAGAAGATATCTAATGCAAGAGCATCATTCAAAGATGTCCAACAAGCTATGCAGATTCAATATACTGATGGATTGGCTAATCAAGAGAAAATGTGGCTGGAACAATTAGAAAAATGGTCTTTGATTGAGGAGAGTGCAATACAACAGAAATCTAGGGCAACATGGATCAAATTAGGTGATTCAAACACAAAATATTTCTCTACGGTGATGAAAGAGAAGCAGCAACAGAAGCAGATCACAAAAATTACTTCTTTGACATAGATGAAACTACAGGATCCTAAAGATATAAAAGCTGAGTTCATTGACTTTTATAGGTCCTTGATGGGATCAACTGCTACCAAACTTCCTGCAGTCGGCATAGTGGTGATGAAGAATGGTTCCAGGTTAACTCATCTTCAACAACTGGAGTTGTGTGCCACAGTCACAGAGAAAGAAATATATGATGCACTTAGCTCAATTGGAGATCATCAAGCCCCTGGAATAGACGGATACAATGCAGTATTCTTCAAAAAAAGCCTGGCATATCATCAAAGATGAGACATGTGATGTAGTAAAGGAGTTCTTCAATACTGGGATCTTATACAAAGCTATTAATTATACTACACTGACTTTGCTGCCAAAAATAGCAAACCCAAGCACAGTGAAAGATTACAGGCCAATTGCTTTTTGTACTTATACAAGATAATTGCCAAAGTTTTGACTGGGAGGCTTCAAAAAATCATGAGTTCCATTATCTCTGAGGCTCAAGCAGGTTTTATACCTGGGAGGAAAATAGTTGATAATATCATCTTAGCTCATGAGCTGGTGCAATCATATAGTAGGGAGCATATATCCCCAAGATGCATGATCAGAGTAGACTTACAAAAAGCCTATGACTCAGTAGAATGGGCTTATGTTGAGCAAGTTTTGGAGGGGCTGGCTTTTCCTACAAAATTCATTCAGTGGATAATGGCATGTGTAAAAACTGTCAACTACACTATTCTGCTCAATGGTGAAACTTTGGAGTCCTTTAATGCTACTAGAGGTTTGAGACAAGGTGATCAAATCTTCCCCTTTCTATTTGCAATTTCTATGGAGTATTTAAGCAGACTATTCACTGATTTGAAAGAGGATAAAAGCTTCAAATATCATCCTAGATGCATGAAACTTTATATTACTCATCTGAGCTATGCAGATGATCTCTTGTTATTTGCAAAAGGTGACATTGAATCAGTAAGGAGCTTACATAAGTGTTTCCTGGTTTTCTCAACTGCTTTTGGGCTGCAAGCTAATATAGTTAAGAGTGCAATATGCTGTGGAGGTATGAAGGAGAAAGAAATTGAAGAAATCTGTCTACTACTAGGCTACTCTAAAGGGCAACTTCTATTTAAATACCCGGGGATACCTTTAGACACAAAGAAACTGACTCTAATCCAGTGGCAGCCACTTATCAATAAGATAGTGGCTAAACTAACTTCTTGGACAACAAAGAAACTGTCATATGCTGGAAGGATGCAACTGATACAGACAGTGTTGTTTGGAATCCAGTCCTATTGGGCCCAAATCTTTGCTTAGCCATCCAAAGTGATTAAAGTGATTGATGCTCACTGTAGAAGTTATATCTGGTCTGGGGAAAATGAAATTACAAAGAAGGCTCATATTGCTTGGGACAAAGTCTGTTTGCCTAAGGCAGTTGGTTGGTGGACTGAATCTGAGTAACATTCAACTATGGAACAAAGTTGCTATTGCTAAATCATATTGGGACCTATCACATAAGCAGAATAAACTATGGATTAAATGGATCATGCATTCTACATCAAAGATCATAGCCCAGAAATTATGCCAATCCCAAAGACTGCAAGTTGGATGGTAAAGAAAATTTTGGAAGCAAGAGAGGTTATACAACTGCTTCAAAGATCACTGGAAGGCCATAAACGTATTACAAAACAGATATATTTGCAGTTGATACCATCCCTTCCTAAGCTTAGTTGGAGAAAACTAATGTACTAGAATGCAGCAAGACCAAAAGCCATAGTTACTATGTGGCTCCAATGCCATGGAAGTCTGCTGACAGTAGACAGACTGAGAAGATCGGGACTGAATGTAGATCATACATGTGTTTTATGCCAATCCAACAATGAGACAAGAGATCATATATTTGTTGAATGCAGATATGCTAAACAACTATGGAATAGGCTAATGTTGTGGACAAAATGCAAAATACTAGTGCACAATACTTGGGATGAGCACATTCAGAGTATATGTCAATATGCTAAGGGAAAATCTGCTCCAGCAAAGCTTCTGAAGATGGTCTGTAGTGAGTATATTCATATGCCGTGGAGGGAGAGAAATCAAAGGATTTTTGAAGTTGTACACAAAGACTTTATCAACCTGGCAAGAGAGATAGCATGTATGTGTAATTTTAGAGCTACTGGAAATGTAAAGATCCTAGTGCAACAATTGATATTTTAGTTAATAATCGATAGTACTTATAGGCAATCATGGTTTGTTTGTATATTGTTATATGTTCTAGCTAGCTGGGAGTAGCTTGCTATGCTTTGTAAAGATGCTATTTGGTGATTAATGAAAAGTTTAATTATCAAAAAATAGCTCCACGACTTTTTATAGTTTCCCTCTCGGTGTTCGACTAATTAGAATTTGCGTTACATAAAGTCCAGTATGACAGTAACACACGCAACTTGCATTACGTCCATGCTACCACAATCCTTCTTGATCAACCTGGTGATCCTGTATCTTTAACTACACAACTTGCATCCTCAATTTCCACAAGTAATAATTGAAATTGGACTAATTAATAGCCTACTTGATCTGTTACTACTAATCTTTGGTTAAGAAATGAGATCACTCAAGGAGTAGAAGCCAATGACCCTAAAAGTTCGCCTCTTTTCATTTTTTATGTTGTGTTTTGTTAATGCGAGATTTTTCTATGATGTTATAATAGTACATATCATAGTAACTTTGAAATTGTTGCAACAATAACAACACATCCGGTGCAGACTTTAGCCCCACCTTTAAGAAGACGGAGAGAGACTGTTTCCGATAAACTCTCGATTCTGAAAAGATAAGTATTAATTTATAACTGATACTGGAACACAAAAGAGAGTAACAACCACCACCTAGAGTGTAACAAAATAGAACTATAATAGCTTACAACCATGTAGAGAAAGAAAAACACAAGAAAATAGAAACAAATTTTCCAAAAAAAAAACCCTATATATCTAATCCTATTTTTTGCTTAAGCTTCATCTGCATCATCATTTTCTCTTGACATTTCTTCAAGAGATTTCCCTTTAGATTCAGGAACCAAGAAAGTAAACAATGTACCCAAAAGATTAACAAATCCCAACACAATAAGAGAATTCTTCACCCCTATGCCAGCAGTGTACCCTTCATCAACCTTACTCTTATCTTGTGGCTGAGCCAAATATAAAAACCCGAAAGCACCAACCATTGCCCCTAATTTCCCTGCTGCAGCCGATATTCCATGACACGTGGAACGTAATCTAGCTGGAAAAATCTCAGCTGGGACGACAAATGTGGTTGAGTTAGGTCCAAAGTTTGCGAAAAAGAATGTCAATGAGTATAGGACAACGAATCCGATACGATTGTTGGGTTGTGTCCAATGGTTATAAGGAATGGCTAAAGCAAACATGAATGCTGTCATCATAGAAAAACCAAGTAATTGAATAGTAAACCTCCCAATTCTATCAATTAAAAACACTGTGAACCAATACCCTGGCACTGTACTACATAGAGCAATAAGTGTTTGTGCTCTAGCAATTTTGAATACTTCTTGAATTGCATTCATAGTATTGGCTGGAGGAATCCATCCAATTGCACTAAAGATATCTTTTTGGAACAAATTTTGGCTATAAAATGCAATATCAAGAAGAAACCATGTACTTGTTGTGCCAAGTAAATGAAGTCCATGTCGACGAAGAAATTCTTTAGAAAATAAACCAAAATCATTGCCTGATTTTCCTCTAGTAATTGTAACAGCAATGTTAGGCTCTTCTTTTTGTTGTATTTCAATATCAACTTGCATTACTTTTTCCATATCTGCAGTTGCTTGTTTTACATTCTTGGCAACTAAAGCAGTGTAACGAGCAGTTTCTGGCATCTTTGTTCTCCAATAGTAAGTAACAAGTGCAGGAAATGCTCCAACCATTAATATAATTCTCCAAACATAGTCTGCTTGTGGAACAGTTGAACCAATTGGATCAACCTGTAAAAAGTTACACACATATGGATCATTAATTACTTTTGATTTAATAATTATAAATTCACTAAATTCCTATAGATCACGGGTTCGAGCCATGGAATCAGCCACTTATGCTTGAACCAGGGTAGACTGCCTACATCACATCTCCTAGGAGTGCGGTCCTTCCTCAAACCCTGCGTGAACGCGGATGCTTTTGTGCACCGGGCTGCCGATTAGCTATATGGGTAGAGAAACAAGATCTCTAGAAGGATCAAAGTTGAAAGTGATTTCTACTCAACACTGTTCAAGAAACCTCTGATGCATTAATTCATGTATGTTTTCTGTTGTTAAGAGTATCTGCGGGCCGTTTTAGTCCAACATTTTCTTAGTTAAATCTTCTATATATGCTATGTACAGTTCTACTAAAATCATAAAGTTCCACGAACCTAAAGTCATATAAGCATTTGTGTTAGGTTGTTGTAACAGCCCACCCCATTAGTAATATTATTAGTTTTGGGTGCAAGCCGCACGGCTTTAAAACACGTCTTTAATGTCTAAGGTCTATCTACTTATATACCAAGCATTTCTTGTGTTTTTTCGATGTAAGATTTGCCTAGGGTGTCACATACATCCCCTAAGGGACTCAGCATCCTCGCTCATGAGGTTTGCCCCACCGCCGTTCAATATTGTGCTTGGAGTGACTTTGACACCATATGTAGCAGCCTAACCCACTAATGATATTGTCTGATTTCGGGTAGGCTCGCACGACTTTAAAATGCGCTACAAGAGTATAAGACATGTCTACTTATATACTCAGTATTTCTCTCGTGTTTTGTCGAAGTGGGATTCGCCTAGGGTGTCATGATTGTTTATATTTTCAGGCTAAATATGATGAAATTCTAAGACAACGTACCTTGTATGGAGGAGCCTTAAATCGGGCCTCGAACATAGCAGAAATCAGGATGGCGAAGATCCCTCCACCCAGAATACCGAATCCTTGCATAGCGAAAACAGCAGCAATAAAAGCACCCCTTGTCTTTTTATTAGCATATTCAGACATAATAGTAGCTGAAAGAGGATAATCACCACCAATACCAAATCCTAGCCAAAACCTAAAGAAGCAAAGTGTGGCTAACACTGTCTTTGGTTCTCTACCAAAAGAAAGACCAGAACCAATGGAACATAGACTCATGAGCATTAATGTTATGCCATAGACTTTTTTCCTGCCCAATTTGTCACCAAGCCATCCAAAAAAGAGTTGCCCTGCATTTCAAACAGATCCAAGATTTAAATTTATTAATGGGTTCGACCTGTTCCAAAATTTCATATTGATTGAAACTTTACGACATGCATAAAAATACTGATTTCAGTTGAATGTTGTGTCCTAAAATGAGATCAACGAGAACAAATATCTCGGGTGGAACAATGGATAAAAGCTCGTTTAGTTCTGATTTCCAGTACGAATATAGTAAATGTAAGCGACATATTCCGGCCCTACCAGTAAGGGTTCCACAAAATGCAACACCATTAACAGCTGCTGAAACACCAGGAGGTAAAGATCCAGGTTTTGTAGAGCCATCAACATGATAATAAATGCGACCAAGTAATTTAGTGACTAAAGAAATGCAGAAGAGATCATAGGCATCTGTGAAAAATCCCATCCCAGCAATTATAATTGCAGTGAAATGATACCATTGTGTTTTTGCTGCATCTAATGCATTCAGAACCTTTAGATCTCCTGCCATTTTTATCTATTTCTTCTTCACTCTTCTCTTCTCCTTTGATCTAGCTGCATTTCAAATCAAGAAACATTCAATAATCAAAACAAATTAGCCAACGAAAGATCAAAGATCGTTAACGATAATACTATAAAAACGGATCATGTATACTCCTGTCTCTCTTACATTTTATATGACACTCTTTCCTTTTTCAGTCTGTTCCCAAAAAAGGTGACGACTTTTGTACATTTGGAAGTTCTTTAACTTATATTTTCTAATTTTAAGTTTAATGACATGTTTTTATATATGTGTTTCCTCTCCCATGCACTAAGATCCCATAATTAATTCTCAGCTCCACAAAAAACAAGATTTCCTATCAAGGCGCCTGAGATAAATTCTAGGCCAGTACCATTGATACATAGTTATCCTAGTTATTTCATTCGGAGGCAGACTCAGGATCTGAAGGTCGGGAGTCGAAAGTGCACTTTTACTTTCTGCCGAAATCTACTTTGTATACAGTGTACCACTATTAATATATCAATATTCATGAAAAATTTGCCGAATTTTTCAGGTGCCAGTGACCCCTCACTTGATAACATAGTGCCTTGGTTTTTTTTTTTTTTTCCCTTAAACTGTTTCGAAAGAATGTCACATTTTTGTATTTGATTAAGTTATTAATTTCACATTCTCGTATTACCTTAGCTATGATGAGCCCTCCCTTATAGTTAAATGATATTTTTGGCATGTTATACACTTCTTTAATTTAAGACCGCAAGATCCAAATTAAAAGTTGTGTTTATATTCTTACGTGATGTCGGCGGAGCCACCTTATAGGAAGGAGTGTCAAATGACACCCCTTAGCGGGAATAATACACTATGTAGGTAGGTAAAAAAATAAATTATATGTATATATGTATTGACTTCCCTTAATTTCCTGGTATGTCTACTTTTAAATATTTTGACACTCCTTATTAACGAAAATTTTGACTCCGTCACTCGACGCATGCATGCAAATAGATGCAAATATTTAGAGCTAATTAATGAGAAGACTGACCTGCTATTGCTAGAAAAATGGTGGAGACAGAGAGAGATATATACAAAGGATCAGAGATTCAGTTTAATTTTCTCTGTGTAGAGGACGAGCGATTTAATTAAGCTTAGGGAGATGATTAATTAGAGAAATTTAGAGGATTATATTATGTGTGTGGTAAAACACTAAAGGTTGATGAATCTTTATATATGCAACAGTAACCCCCTAAATTGGGATCTTTGCCCGGATATTCCCCTACTTTTTTGGTCCCGGTCAATACGCGATCCTATTTTTAAATGATATACATTTAGAAAAAGTTTTAACTTATAATTGTTTTTAAGATTTTTTATGCTACTAAATAGTAATTATAGCACCCTTCCTAGAAGGCGGTTAATTATGAATATTTAAAGACCGACCGAATCGTATCATATCGAACCGATTTTAGATTTCTTTTAATAAAATCGTAGGTTTTTATATAAATCTATAACCGTCTCGATAATTAGGGTTGATTTTTTAATATGGAAAATATATTTATATATTAAGTTTAAATATAATAAAGCACTAGATTTTTTCTTGGGTCTTGGAATTATGAAACAATTACGAGCCAACAAGTAATTAAACTCAAAATCGTAATTTCCAAACCTATTATGTTATTCCTATTGAAACTAAATTATTACCAGCATATTCACTAGCATGACACAAGGTATTGTAGCGATTATGAGCAAACAGATTACAATATTGAATGTATTTCTTTCCGTATGATTCAAATTTATTCTTTTGAATATTTAATTTTCGATAGACTTTATTCTTGAGTCCCAATGTGGTTAATATCTTTCGTATTTGCTTAGTTGATGAATATATACTCTAGTCATCTTTCATATTTCTTAATTCATCACCTTTTAAACTATAAAATGTCAAGAGAGTTTTAACGAGTCTTATAAAAGTATGTGTGTAATTGCATTCTACTTCTACTATGACTTTTACATGACATTTAAAAGAATTAATGAAAATTAACCGTACCGTACCGATACCAAAGAGAAACCGACATGATTGATATGGTTTTGAAAAGTCTAATTTTGATTATATATAATAGAAAATCAAAAAAATTGATACAGTACAAATTTATAAAATAACCGACCGAACCGAAACATTGACACCTCTAGTTATAATACTAGGCGCTCAGGTGTATTTAGTTGTTTGTTAATGATAATATTTTACATTTGTTATTAAAAAAAAGTAAACTCTATTAAAGAAATTAAGATGAGTAATTTAGAATATAAGTTAAGTTACAGGCTTATATAACAAGTTAATTAAAGTACGTTATTGTTAATCTTATATACTCCATTCATTACACTGCCACGTGTCGTTGTATATTCTTGGAACTCTTTCCTTATTGAAACGCGACAGGTCAATATATATAGAGCAACAACTTGTCTGCACATAATTGTTAGAATTATTTCTATTACACGCAATATAATCACATACAAGTCAGGTACCCTGAATACTAAAAATGGTATAGGGCAGTCGGGTCCATTAAGCTCCCGTAATGTGCGGGATTCGTGAAAGGACCGAACCATAAAGATTTATTATATGATGTCTTATTCTACATTTCTGCAAGAGTCTGTTTTCACGACTCAAGTACCCTATATAATATTCATTATTATACAGAAATTCCAGTAAGCTTAGAGCTTGAAAAACTGAAATACAGCTTCAAAATCGCCATTACTTGATGTATAGATGTTCAAGAACTCCAAATACTGGTAACTTTGTTCCACCAGAAACTCGAGAATGACCCTTTTTAGCTGATTAAAAAAGGGTATCTCGGTGCACTAAACTTCCGATATGCACCGGAATCGAGGAAGGGCCGGATCATAAGGTCTATTGTACGCAACCTTACTTTGTATTTCTGCAAGAAACTGTTTTCACGGATCGAACTCGTGACCTCCTGGTCACATGACAGCAACTTTACCAGTTGTGCCAAGGCTCACCTTCCATTTTTAGCTGATTATTACTGACAATCTGCAACATGTAACAAAATATGAAGGGAAATCAATACTTTTATTCAATTAGGATAATGATTTAACTAATTTAAACTGATGGCATATAAAGAATCTTTACACTATTAGTAATATTTTAACATGTGGTAACAGATTACATATCTGATCTATAGGTTACTAATGTAACTTTTATGGACGAACGGTTAATAGCTTATAATTACCTTTTTAGTTTAAGTTCTGCATATTTATAGTGTATAGTCTTATTACACCACTGTTGGCCCAAGTGAAGGATTGTGAACAACTCATTTTTGACCACACTCAAATTCTATATTATTTTGGTGTAAATATTTTTTTTAGATCTAATCTTAATACTTTAAATTTTTATCTTAATCTTAATAAGTTTTATTTAAGAAAATTAAAAACTAAAAAAAATATTCACAATCTTAGAATATAAGATTTGTTCCTACGTTTAAATAGAAGAAAAAAAAAAAATATATATATATATATATATATATATATATATGATTTCTTCTAATTTAAATGTAAGTTATAATAGTATTTTTCTTAGTATAATTTAAATTATAGTGTAAATATTGAGCTTTCTTATTTATATAGTTTTCTTTAAATCTAAAAGTAAGTTATATTTATATATATATATATAAAATATTAAAAAATTAATAATAACACCCAACTTCCCCACTTCACTCATGCCTCCCTCCCATTCCTCGATATCCCTCCTCCACTTCCTCCACTCCTCTCAATATTAACCACACATATATTATACTATACAAGACACCCCACATATAAATAGAGCACACATAAAAAAGAAGGGGAAAAAAAAACTGACGGAAAGGGAAAAGGATAGTTAAATTGTGGGAGGTCGGGTTTGGTTTCGTTCAGTAGATTATGACTATGATTTTATTGTAAAAAGCTTCACAAAGAAGGTAATATTCGAATTTTCATCATCAACATAAAATATAGTAAGTGTAAGCATTGTAATATTGTTAGTCCCCTAATAATTTAGTAGTTCTTTCTTGATTTTCGTTATCTCCATTCACATAATTCCCATATTTAAGTTTTTTTTATCTAATTTGTTTCTTAAAGAGGGGATTCGTTTGTTAACTAGCAGGATAGTTAAATTGTGGGAGGTCGGGTTTGGTTTAGCTAAATGCACACAAACAACACTAATGGGTCATGGTGTTATTTAATAAATTTGTACCAAACGAATAAGTTTTACACCTAAAGAAGAAAAATAATGAATATGTTAGCCCGTATCTGCTCTGTAACTAATTTGGTCCAATCTTTCATAATAAAGTTGGAAAAATAAATCTAAAACAACTCTAAAGTAGCTAGAAAAGCTTCACATGTGCTTTAAATATTAGTTTATGTGTTCATACCCGAACCTTGGATTGATATGTTTAAATAATAAAAAGGATCATGTGTGCATTCCGCGTCTCGATGCCTTTAGATTTAAAATAATTATGTTATAACAATGTGTATATTTTGTACATTGGTTTAATATTTAATTTTGAAGAAGTACCTTGTGTGCGTTCCGCATCTTGGTGAACACAATTAATAAAATGCAATAATCAATTAAGCGGTAGTAGGCAAACCACAACCAATAAATTACAAGAATAGCCAAAAATTAATTTAAGCCTTACATTAATCAATTAAGCGATCGTGCTAGAACCACGGGACTTGAGGGGTGCCTTACACCTTCCCTTCGGTCAACATAATTCCTTACCCAATCTTCTGTTTTCGTAGACCATGAATTAGGAGTCAAATCTTCCTTTTTGATAAGAGATTCAATAAACGTTGACTTGGAACACCAAAACTCAATTCCAAGTGGCGACTCTAAATAATAAATAATCCCTTTTCAAAACGTCACTTTAATTGAAAAAACTCTTCTAACTCAACCTCGTAATAGGGTTGAGACATAAAAGAGGTGTGACAAGGATATTTTTGAAGATTGACAAAGGAAGCTTAGGCATGACCACGTTCATCCCTTATTGACACATACACGGGCAAATTCGAGCATGTAGGATGCACGTGAAGGAGATAAAATTAACTTGGCATATTTGATATCTCCGGATCGAAAATGTTGCATAATTGATAAGGAGAAGGACTCCTTACTCAAAGAGAACATGATCCAAGATAAGGAAGGAGTTAGGAGTTGAGATCAACTAGAACTCTTCCACCAAGGAAGAGTAGTATTAGAACTCTAGTTATTTCTTCTCTATTAACTCTATATATTGCATGATGTTCGCATTCTACAAGTACGCACAAAAGCAGAAGTTAAAGGTGAGTTGAGAGCAAAATAGCACGGCATTTTGCAAGCAATTCGTGTGTGATTCAAGTGTGCAAACATGAAGCTACATGAACCAGATAGAAGAACCAGTTTCAAGTGACTGTCTTTTATTCCAGTTCAATTGTAGTGCTATTTTCATATTGTACCTTTCAGATTTATCTAGAGGCAATTATAATAGGTACTCAAAGTATTCAAGTTAGAGTTAATCTGAAGTTGTCGCAATAGTTAGAGTTTGTTCGCTACAAGTGATTAGAATTAGTCCCAGGTTTACAAAAGCATTTATGTAAATGCAGTTTTTGGCTCAGTGATTTAGTGGAGAGTTTGGAAAATCCTATTGGGAAGTAGGTCGTGGTTTTCTCACCTTTACAGCCAGGTGTTTTCCACGTAAAATACTTGTGTTCTTTACTTTTCGCATTTACTATTTCAGCAATAGTAGGTTAAGGAACACTTAGAAGAACCATGTCCTTCTATAATCAGTTTAGGTGAAAAATTAGATACCACAAAAATCACTCCCCCCCCCCCCCCCCCCCTTTTGCGGGTTTGTAGTAAAAAAAAAAAATAAAATACGAGGGGGGTGTTTTTTAGGAAGC
>ML294422.1:0-36034 GCA_005239495.1 Nicotiana undulata
GGAGGGAATAACCCTCGGAGGACACTTCTTAAAAAAAAACAAGTTATGTCAAAGAGGGCCTCGATAGGAGAATGTTGTAATGGGCCAAACGTTCAATTGAACCGTGTACGAGTAGAATAGTCGAGCCCCGATGGAAAAAACATGTACACATGTATCAAGTATTCAAGGAAGCATTCTTATTTATCAAAATACTTTGTGCCTCAAAGAAGTTCACTTTTTGCACATGAAACGACTCAAGGTCCAAATACTCCCAAACGCTCGGGGACTGTCATCGACAGTCAACTTATTGAGTCATCAAAGACTCGAGCTCATAAGACCTAAATAAGGCAACATTGAACTCATAAGACCTCAATGAGGCAAATTCAAATCTATAATACCTCGATGAGGCAAAATCAAACTTATAAGACCTCAACGAGGCATACTCAAACTTATAAGACCTTAAAAAGGCATTACCCCGATATTAAGGCCAAGGCTATATATTTGAACTTGTAAGAGCCCTAAAAAGGCATAACCTCGATATTAAGGCTGAGGTCATCTCACCCGGGGACTAAAGGCTACGACCAAAGATAAAGACTACGGTCATACGAAAAGGCTACAACCAAGATAATGCGGCTCGGAGACATCCGACTTCCGCCATAAAACTAAAGGCCTTCAAACACTTCGAAAAACCGGTTAATCAGGCTAACCTCGGCATAAGCAAAGGAGATTCGATAATATCAGCTCCGAATAATGTAAAGGCTTCGAAAAAATTATCCTTCAAAAGAACCTCACAAGGTGCTCAATTATGTCACATATAGACTTGTAATCCAGGTTCCAATCAATCGAATTGTCGAAAAGTCGGACGGATACAAAAACATACCAAGTAATAATAAATTTTTTATAAGTATTTAGCCAGAATTGGGGAAAATTATAGCCATATTATAGGTCGAATCGACCCAATCTAAAAAGAGCCTAAGGGATGATACATAAGAGCCTAAGGGCCAACCTAAAGAGACTAAGGGCCAACCTAAAGAGACTAAGGGCCAATCTAAAGAGCCTAAGGTCCAAATTGAAAAAAGCCTAAGGGCATATATCTTAAAACCTAAGGGGTCGATATCTAAAGAACTTAAAGGCCTAAGCACGCTGTGCTCGAGACCACACCTAAGTTCAGGCTCGAAAGTCCCGAGCTAGAGCTTAGCTCAAAGATCGGACCCTAAGTGGTCACCTATTATCAGTCGTTCCTCGAGTACAAAAACCTAAGGGTTTTATATTCTAAGTCCATCACATCGGACTGATCATCGACAAACATCAAATTCAAAAGCAAAGGCAAAGTCAAGAGGGAAATTATTTCAAAGACGGGAATTGACGAAGAACAAAGATGAAGCAAAAAGATCCTTTCATATAATGGAGTTCACAAAATATATTTACAAAGCTCCTACATGGAGCCCTTATACAAAAAATAAAAAAAATAAAAAAAATAAAAGCCTAGTCCTCGATCGGGGTAACTCGATCAGATGAAGTTCCCTCAGGAGCTGCACCCTCGACGGCTTGACCCTCGGCACCTTGGTCATCGACGACCTCTTCCCCCTCGGGTTCGTCTTCATCTTTGCCGATATCCGAGCCACTAGATGAATCCTCATCAGAAGTAAGCAATGCTGCTAATTCTTATTCTAAGGCCTTATATCTACGGCCTTCTCCCTTTGCACCTTGGAGTTGATGCTCAACCGAGGTCAGCTTCTCTCAAAGAGTATATTTCTTGGAGGCTACCTCATCCACACGCTGCTTGAGCCCGAGGATCTCAATATCTTTGACCTTGAGCTCCTCTCAGAGTTGCCCCACCATGTCATCTTTCTGCTTGAGCTACAAAAATTTAGTTAAGGCATTAAACGCCAAATTTAGTAAGCATAAAAGTAAGCCTACGAAGGCTGTATTACGTGCTCATCGAGATTATCCTGCTCTCAAGACATCTTTTTCAAACATACTCGAAGGTCGTTCAGCTCCTCCTCATTTTTGGCGTAAAGAGCCTTGAGCTCATCCGACTCCGACTCGAGATTCCTAAACTCATCTTCGCAGTGGGCTAGCTCAACTCGTGACTTGGAAAAAGCCTAGTCGAAGAGCATTGCAGCCTAAAAACACAGAGGAAAGAAGTCAGAAAAGCAAAAATCAAAACTCAAAACACAATGGTTAAGTCAAGATTACTTGTTTTCGAAGCTTCTCAGCTTCTTCAAAAATCAATGAGGCATCGAGATCGGGGCCTTCCTCAACCCCAGAAAAGTATCCATCGAACATATCGTTCTCTCCATGGGATGCCCCTCGAATCAATAGTCTTCATGTACTGGGCATCCCGTATTTGCACCTTGAAAAAAGACGGGCCTTGTGGGGAGTCATCCACGTTTATTACCCCGAGTGGCTCCATAGGGGACTTCTCTCTCCTTCGAGGGGCTTCAATATTGTTTTCTTCGGACTCATCAACCAAATTCCTTTCGGCACCCGACGTATTTTGGTCGTTGGTCGGCTCGGGGACTTCGTTTGAACCCCCTTCAAGAATCTCCTCAGCTCGGGTTGGAACCACATCGGTGGCCTCTGGTTCAGCAGTTTCCATCTCAGCCACCTTCGGCTTTGCAGACTTCGAAATGATAGTGCTTCCTCTTTCCCTAAGTACTAGCGGGCAGTCATCATTCTCTTTGTTCTCAGCCGAAGACTTTCAGCCGCTGCCGGAGTTAAGGCCACTGAATCGGCCTTAGGATTTTGAACTTTGGCCTTTGTTTCCTTCGGGGACTCAGTAGGTAAATTTTTCTTTCTCTTCTTATCCTTAGCAGTTTTTGGGGTATCTACTTCCCCAGGCGGGGGCTGCCTCATCAAAACAGCCTCTCCAAGGCCTGCATAAGCACAAAGGTTAAGAATACTATCGAGTGATATTTTCTCTAAGGAATTCAAATAAAACATTAATGAAAACACACCATGGTTCTTGGCCTCCCATCGGGTTTTGGCCAAGTCACGCCACACGCGCTTAACATAGGGAGAGGTTGAATCTAATTGTCAAACCCAGCCCGGGAGGTCCTTGACCGCACCGAGGTACCACTTGACAGCTGCATCAACGAAGGAAGTTAGTTCAAAGGGGAGAAAAAATATTTGATTGACGAAACATGTTCACTTACGATTCATATTCCATTCCTCGGGGAATGGCATCTTCTCAGCAGGAATCAGGTCTGAGGTCCTGACTCGGACAAAGCGGATCATCCACCCTCGGTCCTTGTCCTCATTGATGCTAGCAAAGAAGGCCTTCGAAGATCGATGCTTTATCTTAATCAAGCCGCCTAGATAAAGTCGGGGAATGTACAGTATAATCAAATGATCGAGGGTAAAAGACATACCCTTGACCATGTTTGAAAAATACCTAATCAGGTAAACGATTCACCAGAATGGGTAGATTTGGCTAAGCGTCACCCGATATTGTTTACAAAAATCGAGGATCAGTGGATCTATTAGCAACAGAGAAGGTTAGACGGGACCTAAGGTAAATGGGTACGTATAGCCGCTAAGGAAACCAGCTTTGTGAGTGGTCATGTCATCTTCAGGTGAAGGGATATCTACTTTCACCTCCTCCCCCCAACGACAGTCAACCTTCACTTTTTCGGTCTTAGGTATCAGGCTGATGTATCGAGACATGGGTTCAGATCGTCCCGCTATCGAAGAAGGTTTTTCGACCTTGAAATCAGAGGATGTTTTACAAGGTCTGGGGATACACTCCTCAACACGAGGAGGTACTACTGCTTTGCTCTTAGACGAGTGTGATGATGAAGAGGCCTTCTCCTTTTGAGGAACAATCTTAGAAGTCTTTTCCATTTTTGCTGTAAACTTTCAGAAGAAAAGGAAGAAATTGGTTAAAAGATGAGCATAAAAAAGAAGTAAGCATATAAAAGAGTTGATAAAGGTCTGAAGACGTTGTGAAAATTAAAAGTTTAAGGAGTGAAGGATTGGGGTATTTATAATTGTCAGTTATGCGTGCTGGAGAAGACAAAAGGACGGCCAACCACCGTCATCGATTTATAGCTTTTCGAGAACCGTGCAAGTGTGACCTTTGCATGTACTTTTTGTCACATCAATCACTGACCTCACGTGACTGACGTCATTATGGGGACATCGAAGAGTCAAAGAATTCAAATTGTTTCTTGTCATTTCATTCTAAGAAACGCGGGGACTATCTGTATACGGTCGATACCGGGGACCTCGATATCGATACCTCTATGGCATACCAAGCCCGATCTCGAGAGGATCGAAGTAGAGTCTGAAGTTCGACCCCGAAGTACATGCCTCGAGAAATTATATCGAAGGCCCATCACGGCCTACCTCGAAGCTGTGCAAAATCGATGACCGTCATGGAAAGACAGAAAATTCCCAAGGACACGTGGTTAGAGATGATGAGGTCTGCAAGAGATAGTACAAGTACGTACTAAGCCTTTATACAACTGTACCAATATCATTCTTTGTCATAATTAGATATGTACTATGTTGGGATTTTCCCCTACTATATAAAGGGGACACCAATCATTTTTGTAGACACAACATTTACTGCAATAGAACATTCTATACTCTTTTCGTTTAACGTGCTCAACATTATTTCTCAGCTTTATTTCACTTCATTTATTGCTATTATCTGACCTCGAGGTCCCCAATTCCAGTTAGCTCGAGGCCCAGTTCTGTGACAAGAGTGGTTTGGCTATCACATTCTTCTTACATACATTCATTATTTCTTGATTATTAACTAGTATTAGAATAAATCACATATTTTTAGAACCACAAATCAAATATTATTATTTAAACCATTTTCAAGGTAAACAATTTTTTTCTTTACATATTAGACTAACACTTGCAAGTCGCGATCGAGAGACGATACGACTATTAGGCCTGAAAGCACGCGTTGCACTCTTTTTTCCTTAGACCGGTTTTGTCCCAAATGGATTTTCCGACAAGGTTTTTAACGAGGCAACATTGGATCGTGCAATATTATAATCGAAGACCGGAGTTAAGGACCACATCAACATCATCTGTGGCCTTTCTATGATCGGCCTCCAATACTGGGGGCCATCACCCTCGGTTGGCAAGGAGAGCAACTTTATGCTGGAACTACCTAGGCTCGATGAATATGAGTTTTATAAGAGACAAATGGTCAAATGAACCGTGCCCACATAGACCACCCAAGTTGTGACACAAAGCATGCACACATTTGTAACCTTGTATATTACGCACATAAATGAAAGAAAGTTTTTACCTTGCGGATAAATACTTTTTCTCTTAAAAATTTCTACATTCGGTCTCCTAAAGATACCGAGCCCAAGGTCTCCTCCATCCGAGGTCAAAGGATCACTCTCACTCGGGGACTATCATCCAAAGACAAACAGACGTCCTGAGCTATCGAAGCCCGAGGGAATAAGTCCTATTAGGCAATACCGAAAGTGTAAAGGCTACAACCATCCCCATTCGAGGAATAGTATCCTGGGCAAGCCCATATAACTCGGGGTAACGAACCCATTGAGAAATACCCAAACTTAAAAGGCGACGACAATCGTAGAATGGCTCGAAGACATTCGATATCCGTAATCAAAACATAAGGCCTTCAAAATTTCTAAACCGGGTCGAAGGCTAACCTCGAAAAAATTATAAAACTTCCAAGCAAACTTTCCGGGGAAATCTTCCGGTCATACCAAGCCCCTTCACGAGCCTTAAGAAAAATAGTCTAAAAAATAAACAATGTTCGAACCTCCGAATAAAACCTAATCATTACATGCTGAAGCATCCAAAATCTTGAAATCATAAAGAAAAAAGCAAAAAGAATCAAGCTTGAAAATTGCCGAAGGGAAAAAGCCTTATATATATGCGCAAGTTTTTACTAAGGCCAAACGACCTCAACAAAATTTAAAGCTATAAAAAGTAAAAAATTACAAGGCACCTAAGAAGCCTAATCCTCACCACTGGGGTCGTCGGAATCTTCCCCATCCTCGGATCCATCTGAACCCTCGGAATCCTCCTCATCCTCACGGTACACTAACTTATTGGACTCATCCTCAAGATTTTTAACATTTTCAAGCTCCACCGATAAATCGAATTCCCGGGCATGAACCTCTTCGAGAGCCTCTCTCCGAGACCGCCACTTCGCATGATCGACTATGGCCTTTAAGAGTTCCTGAGAAGCTTCAGCATCGACTTTGTACTGGTCCACCATCTCATCGGCATCAGCCTTAGCTATTTCATCCACTGACTTGGCTACTTTAAACTCCTTGGCGAGGGTTTCCTAATCAGCAACAACCGAGCTCAGTTGAGACTAAAGCTCCTCAATTTTCTAGGACCATGCTTTTGCCTTCTCTTTCATCAATCGAGAGCCTCCACCGAGGCCAATAGCTCCCGGGCTATTTCCTTCTCCGAGGCCTGATGATCCATCTTGACTTTCCACCATTCAGCCTCGACTTTGATTACATGCATTTCAGCCAAGAGTTGGTCGATGCGATCAAGCTTCTACTGGACATGTGGATTCTGACCGTTAGACACAGTGTTTAGATAATCATCACTAACTTCAAATTTTTTACATGTTCCAATAGGTCGGCATGTTCTTTTTGAGATGCATCCAAAATCGGCTCGGACGCTCTTGATTTCACCCTCACGTTGCTCACTGAGAAGTTTATATATGTTTCTTTCTCAGCAAACTCTTTGGCTTCGGCCTCGTAGTGGCTCAACTCATCCCGGTACCGGATGAAGGCCTCGTGGTGAAGCAGTGAGGCCTGCAAATACAAGGAAAGGTATTAGAATTACAAAACATCTAGTTCGAATATCAGAGGAAAAATTAAAATCATCAGGAATTATCAAGAGTTACCCGGTTCAGTGCCTGTTGTGCTTCGTTGAATAGGAATGGCGAGTCTACCTCGTTCATTTTGGTCTGGTCTTCTTAAGTAACCAGACACCAGAGGTAATTGGTTATCCCAACGAGGGCAAAAAAAACTCGGGCATCCTCCAGAACGGTAATGGTAATTGACCGCTTCCGACCGGATCCATGCTCAGGGCAAGAACCGGTTGACCAACCTCGGGCTCGAGTTAGGACCACCTTCCCCTGAGGACGAAATTTTCCTCCGTACATCTAAGTCACCTAACTCGGTGATGTCCACCATGGCGGTAGAATCCACGCCATAAAAAAAATAACAGAGAGGATCGTCCGCTCCGTGGGCCCCCTCGTTGGGTCATTCATTCACTGTTTGGGCCTCATTGTATATACACTCGATAAATGAGGATGACTCAGTGATGTCTATCACTCCAAGTGCCTCCTTCGAGGCACTGCCCGCATCCTGGGAAGCCTCAGCCTCGGCCTCCTCATCAACCTCCCCGGCTTGAGGCAGATCGGCCTCATGGGTTTCTAGTTCAACAACCCCCTACTCTTCAAGGGGCGATGACTCATGGGCTACAAAAACAAAAGGCTCTTCCTCCTCGGACTCGTCCCTAAGCCGATGGAGCAGGTATGAAGTTGGTGCTTAGGAGTTGGTTTTTTCCTTTGGCTTGCGCACCGGGGTTCTCCTTGTTTTCCTTTTCTCTGATCTCGGGGAGCTCGGAGCCCTCCTCCTTGTCCTCTCTCCGGCTTGCCCTAGAGTAGGCTTACCCCTCATGTAAATCACCACTAATGTAAGCTCATTCGGCTTGAAATCACGTAGGGATTTTTGGGAATGTAATGAAGTCTTTTGGACTACGATTAGATATACTATGATAGAACGGATTCATCATTCCTCAAGCACTCCATTTTCTCTTATCGGCTCATGCTTTGCCACTTTTTGAGGCATTTTATTTTCCATAGGGTACTTAGAGAGACTTAGCCTCACTCTTTCGTGATCATGATATTAATTTCCTACTTCTTCGTTTTATCCATGCTTTGCATCATTACCATTGTTTGAAATTCCTCCCATTTTTCAACTTATTCACTTTCTTTTTGTTCTTCTTTCTTTTTCTTGCCTTTCCTTTTTCTTCATTTCTCTTCTCTATTTTTGTGCCTTGATACCTTTTTCAAACCTCTCTTCTCTCCCCAAACGTAAGTTTTTAGCCAATTATTTCACAAGAGTGTTAAGGAAAGCTCGGGTGCCAATACAGGGTCAAGACAAACCGGGTAAAGGCTTGTAACATGGTGGTCAAATGAAAATGGTTTTAGGATCAAATGTGTTGACTAGGTATAACTACATTTATTAGTCATTTAAAATTTTCAAGCGGGACAAGGATAGCCTACAATCATTTCTCAAGCCAAGCAAAACATAAAATTTCTCCTAGAAGCACATTCGAGGCAAGTTCTAGACCATTCGCACGAGTACTTGGACGTGCAACTAAAGCATCTCACCTCTCACACAATTGGATTGTTAAAAAGGATAGAGTCGAGGGCCCACAACGACCATATTCAAGATTGAAAATCACTATGGTTCGACTAAACCACTCGATGATTGCTTAAGTCAACGCAAGAGTCACAAGGTAACTAACTAGAGCTATTTATTTCAAGAAAAACTTGTTTTTAACCATAAGCATGTAGTTAAGGTTGTTGGTACCAAGTAAAGCATGTTTGACTCTTTTAACATTACTATTACTAATCTTACCTAAATACCAAAAATAGACTCAATCCCTTAAGAAGGTTGTCACGCCATCCATCGTTAGGAAGAATCACCTGGTTCACACAAAAACTACCTTTGGAAAGAACGATGACATTAAGAAAACCAAAAGCTTATTGACTACTAAAAACATAAAAAGAAGCTACAAAATTAAAAAGAAGCTACTGAATTAAACATAGACTAACAAGAAAACAAAATAAAGAAGCTACAAAGAAAGCTACTAAAGACATAAATGAATGTACATAATAAACGAGGGAAAGAAAAAATATATATACATCAAATAGAGAAAGAGGGATGAATATATACATAATTAAAATAAAAAGGGAAAATGTTATCAGTTATTACAAACCAAATGTCAAATATCCAATTATCAAATAAGCTCCAACCCTCTCCCTTTCGAATAAAAAAAATCATTGTCCCTAATGCTTAACAAAATAAGAATAAGGAAGGGTTAGAGTGAAGAGGACTCCCTATGTGGTCTTGGACATCTCTGTGACCACAATAACATCACCACCCTCAGCCTCCTCCAACTGGATCTCATCATCTTATGCTCTGGGAGTAGGTGGGTTGGTGAACATCTATCGCACCACCTCAGCAGTGTCGGCAGCAAGGTCTAGCTTCTTCGATTGGCCAGCTGGTGACATTGATGATGAAGGTGCTGCTGGATCTACTGGTGTTGTTGGATCAGTGCCCATCAGAATCTTTCCTCAATCTCTCTACTGCTTTCTTGGATGCTTGGGATTTTTCCATCTTCTTTACCTACTCCCCAAGCTCCTAAATCACTTCTCCGTGTGCCACCAAAGTGTCCATTATGGTCTTCTGGTTATCCAAAATCTTTTCAGAGTGTCCTTCACTGTCGGAGGAATCTGGGGTGCCGGGATGGAGGATTGTACTACAACAACACAAAAAATGTCAGTCAGCTTTGTTGTGGCTCTCTGCATCCAGTTATTGAGGCTCGCCATTGTCTGGGAGACTCGCAACACATATAATGGCTGAGTGGGCATGGGAACCAGCGTCAAAACTGATGCAGAAGGCACTGATGCTGAAGGACCAGAGGAAGAAGGTGGAGGCATAGTTGTAGCAGCATCAGAAGGGTCAGTAGAAGTAGATGGCATGTCAGTTGTTTCAACAGCTACCCTGGCAGGCTCTTCAGACTGGCCTGTAGTAGTGGAGGATTGACCTTACTTCTTTGGGTTTCCATCACCTATCAAGGAGTACCATGAGAATGGTTTCTTTGCCCGCACCTTGGTATCAAAACTCCTTGGCTCCACACCTGCATTTGTAAGATACTCGGTGATAGTGTTGGGATACGGGTAGGAGCTCTCACCTTGCCTGGGAACTAGGGATATGTTGATCGACATGATGGCACCCACAGTGATTGGGTACCCGACCATGATCAAGGTGACTAGCACAACTTGCAGAATCGACATATTTGTTTCATTCTGGCATGGTCTATTCTGCTACATACAAATGCCTGCCATCCTTTTGCCTTAAAATTCAGGGTGTTTCGCTGAATAGGAACCCCTGCTGTGATCCATGGTTGTGGTGGTCCCGGAGCTGCTAAAATCTCAACTAGACATAGTCGAGTTGCATCGCCCAGAGCCAGCTTTTCCAAGTATTGCATTGGCTCCATATCTTCCAACCCTAGATATGTGTTCAGGGTGCTCTGGTCGTATCTTACTTTTAAGTTCCTCACCTTCTTCACCTTGGTCCCATTCTTGATATGCGTAACATTGGCGTAAAATTCCTGGACCAAGTGCTCTTTGGCATCCACCACACTTTGAGTGAACCATGTCCACCCTTTCCTTTCTTTGAATTTCCTCAGCACGACTGGATTGTACTTCTCAATGTCTTTCAACAAAAATTATCGCTCAAGAGTGAGCGATCTCTGCGGCCACCATTCTTGGAACCTGTTGAATGCAGCCAGGCTCACAAATATATCTTCCCCGACTTCCTCTTTCTTCGACCTCTCAAGGTCGACAACTCTGGTGTCACCCCTCGACCATCATTCAGGATGTCATATATATCTACTATAGGAGTTGGTGTTGTGGGGCCTGTGTAAATGAAGGCTCTGAAGCTGACTGTTTCCTTCTGACCCCATAGAAGTACTCTCAAAAGATGTGGGCTCATTCCTCAGTTGGTATCTGTCCTGAGGCAACTGTGGCTGCCATTGTACAACCTCTTGTTCTTTCAATGAGTTACCCTCTGATGCTTCCCTAGATGGGGCATATGAGCTTGATTTAGAGGGTCCCGGTTGTCTACCTCGGCCTGCTATGGGCTTCTTTCCTATCACTCTTTCAGGGTTGAGGGGTAAAGAAATTTTTGCTCTGCCTCTCGAAGGCTCACCTCTCCCTTTATACGTGTCACCAAGGCCTCGTGATCTAACCATATTCTACACAAAACAGCATCCAAAAACAGCAAAAGTCAGTCAGTTATAGTTCAAGTACAGAATAGTAGACAGTTGCAGAACAAACATTGTGCAGGGTGGGGAAAGTGCAGACCTCACATAAGTGCGACCGCATATGGGGTTGTGCGGATCACACAATTTGAAAGTGCGGCCGCAAGGATGATTCTGCAATTTGCACAATATTGAGTGCCACCGCACATTAGAAGTGCGGACCACACATTTTTTAGTACGACCGCACATTGAAGTTCTTAAAATGAAACTCTCTGATGACATAGAATTTCTTGATCTGCGGCCACACACGCTTTTCTGCGACCACAATTGAATTTCTGTGGACCGCACAATTTCAAGTGTTGTTCGCACAATCATGCAGTACCAAATACCCTAGCCTACTGATCTGCAAACCGCACAATTAATTAGGCAGAGTTCTAGGGTTCATACTTTTACACACAATTTGAACATGATAGTAGCAATTAAATCATTCCAACAAAATACCCATCCCCATCCAGCACTTAGAAGTTTACCCATCACAAATTATAGCCCACATGGTCATGAATTTGACAAATGGTCTAAAAATAACCTAACAAATTATAAACTAAACTAATAAAATTTAAAAAATTCTAAAGAGGAATTGAACATACCAGTGATGAAGTTGTGTTAAGGAATGATCAATGATGGTGTATTAATTGTCAGATGAGTGAATTAGTTGAGTGCACAAAATTTTCCTTTGTTTTAATTTCTCAGAGTTTGTAAAGTTTGAACAGCAGGATGAGAACCACTATTTATACTTAACGGGAAGGACAAGGGCTCAAGAGGTGAGTGCGGCCGCAAAATTCCTTCTGCGGTCTGCACTCTATTACATGTTTGCATTTTTCTATGATGATTCTACGGTCTGTACAATTTCGTGTGCGACTGCAGATTTTGGTGCGGACCACACATTTCCTTGTGCGACCGCACTTTGGCCATTTCTCTGACTAGCAAACTTCAGAGAGTTTGCAATTTTGATTTCCAGTTGTGCGGCAGTAGATCCCTTTTGCTGTAGCACTCCAAATTTGTGCGGTCCGCACTTTTTCCATACTTAGCCAATTTTTTCTGAGCATAGTCCTTGAAAAGCACACTCATTCCTGCAACACACTTCAAAATTAGTTAGCCCAAAATAAGACCTATCTAAAGAAGAAGGAAAAAAGAAAGAACAAGGAACATGAGTTGCCTCCCAAGAAGCGCCTTATTTAACATCACGACACGACGCAGATTACCATCACTTCAGATGAATCACTTCCACCACGTGGCCTGATGTGCCGGAGAATTTTGACATTTAATACAAAATTTCTTAGAGTTTAGCTGGTTCTAAGTGCATTTATCTTTTATACTCATGATATTTTGATATTTTGCAGTGCATGAGGCTTGAAAACTCAAGAACATGTAAAAGAAGTCAAAAAGACAAGAAAAAGGCAAAATGTGGTCACAGAAGTGAACATGCGGATCACATATTCAACATGCGAACCGCAGAATCGTCAAGAGAATCGCAAAGCTCAAAAGCCTGTTAAGACAATTTCTCGGGCAAGAATGCGATCCATTATGAGATCGCATAATGGATCTGCGAGCCGCACAATGAACTGCAAAGCTCCTGTGCTGAAAGCTGAAAACAAACTTGCGATGCAAATATGCGGTCGCATAACATCAATGCGAACCGCATATCAAGAATGCGATGAGTACCTGGAACCTAGGGTTTTGAATATGCGATGGGTCTGTGAAAAATGCGAACCGCATTCCTGTTATGCGACAGGAATGCGGTCGCATAGTTGACTTGGAAGGGAAATTTTGTATGTTTTTCACCCCGAGTTTTAGCCCACTATAAATAGATTTATTGGGATTTTGTGGGTCATTCTTGTCTGGTTTCTGAGCTACAATACACTCATTGAATATTCCTCTCTTTTGGAAGCTTTAGAATTGAAGATTCTTGTATTTTGTAAGCTTTATGACATTTATTACTCTTATTTTCTTGTCTTTAAGCATGAGTAGCTAGCTTTAAATACTAAGGTTGTGGAACCTAAATGGGTGTTATGTTATTGGGTATTTAACATTGAATATATATATATAATGGTTGGTTGATATTTATTTACTTCTCATTCTTCATTTATTGTTGGTGGTTGCAAACATTAACAAGTGCCATTAAATTCTTTCTTTACATTGAAAAGTGAGTTAGGATTGGTAGGAGTAAATATCAAAGACTCAAGGATTTAAACCTTGTTTAATAGAGTCACTTAGGAATAAGTGGGTTTTATTTGGAATTAGTTGATTATTCTTCATTGCAATTCTTTTATATTTGGGAAAATCATAAAGAGGAAATACTACCCAACTATTGAAAAATATTGGGTAGCCACTTAGAAATCATTTGCATATCTAAAGGGCCTTCCATTAGAAATATATCATATTAATACCTATTAACATTACATTTCATTGAAGGGGACACAACCTTGGTTTAGTTAATCACTTTAATTAATCATATTTGTTACTATTTCAATTAAACCTGTCATACAATCAATTCCCATATTCTTGTTACACTAACGTGATAAAGATACGATGCTGCAGATGGGTCCTTCATGGACAAGTCATTCTCTAGGATCACTCAAGTTCTAGACAAAATGGCAAACATAATCAAGCATGGCATTCGGAGGATACTAGCGGTGGAATTTCTTATGGTACTCCCTCTCTGACCAACATGATTAAAGAGAATCAAGAGATGGACCAGTTGATTGCTGGTCTTGCTACTAACATCGATGTGTTAACAAATATGTTCACTGAGATTCAAACAAAAAAGGTAAATATGGTGGAAGACATGCAATCGATGAGAAGTCAAGGTTTTGAAGAAGCAAATTATGTCCAAAACTCTCAAGGTGGTTTCCGCCAACAAAATAATTGGAGGCCAAACCCGCAAGGGCAAGGCCAACAAAACTGGCGAAATGATCAAAGTGGTCAAGGATCTTGGAACAACAACAACAATTATGCCAATAGAAGTTCCAATCCTTATGTTCCACCAAGAGGGCAATATTCCAACTCCTTACAATACAAGGAGGGGCCTTCGAATGAGTCCAAAATGGAGGGGATGCTTGAGAGAATTTTGCAAAATCAAGAGCGAAGTGATGCAATAATGAAAAACATGTCCGAGGTAGTGGGATCACACACCGCCTCCATTCAAAATCTCGAGATGCAAATGAGGGATTTGTCACGAGAAAAAAATCCCAAGCTAAAAGGTACTCTTCCTAGTGACACGGTGGCCAACCCAAAAGGTGGTGCAAGCGGACCATCTTCTCATTTCATGGCCATCACAACTAGAAGCGGTAAGGTGCTCCAAGATGAAAGTGAGCAAGTGGTTGATGTAGAAAATCTTGATCAAGAAGTGAAAACACAAGTTGAGTTGCCGAGTATGGTTGAAATTGAGAAGCCCTCTCATGAGGTAAAGATCCAAGAAGCAAAGTAGGGAGAGGGTAAGGAAAAAGTGAAAGATACCCCAAAAGCTCCTCCACCAATTCCTCGACCTACTCCCCCATTCCCTCAAAGGCTTGCACGAAGGGTGGACGATGGCAAGTTTGAAAAATTCTATGACATCTTGAACCAATTGTCGGTAAACATCCCATTTTTGGAGGCTTTCCAGGAAATGCCGGGGTTTGCCAAATATTTGAAAGATTTGATGACAAAGAAGAGAACTACAAATAATGAAGTGGTAAACTTGACTCATCGGGTAAGTTCGATAATTTCTACAACCACCGTGGAGAAAAAGGGAGACTCGAGAGCATTCACTATTCCATGTACCATCGGGTTGAGAGACTTTGCTAGAGCACTTTGTGACAACAAGGATAGTATAAATTTGATGCCTCTTGCTATCTACAAGCAAGCAGAATTGGGGTTGCCAAGACCTACTAACATGAGATTAAAAATGGCCGACTGATCAATTAAGAAACCCGTGGGCATTGTTGATGATGTCTTGGTAAAGGTGGGGAAGTTCCTCCCCCAGTCCGACTTCGTTATCTTGGATTGTGCGGTAGACAAGTAAATTCCTATCATTTTAGGAAGACCATTCCTTGCGACGGGAAGAGCTTTAATAGACTCGGAACGACATGAAATCAAGTTCCGAGTGAATGATGAGGAAGTCACCTTCCAAGCTAGAAAAGGGTTGAAATTAACGAGTGCTTACGAAGGAATATCGGTCATTGATGTAGTTGATGGGGTTGAAGATGCGATTGAGATGAAGATGGAAGAAGAATTCCTCGGCGAGGCTTTGGCGGCAATCTTGGTGAACTTTGATGGTGAAGACATTGAGGGGTATGTTGAAATAGTGAACGCATTGGAAGAACGTGGGTCCTACACATATGCACCAAAGAAGCTTTCTCTTGACTTAGAGAATCGATATACTCCCCCCGCAAAACCTTCAATCATTGAGCAACCACAACTTGAGATCAAACTACTTCCATCACACTTAAGGTACAAATTTCTCGATTCTAATAACACTTTACCGGTAATCGGTTCTTCGTTGTTGAATGATGTGCAGGTTGATGAATTGTTGAATGTCTTGCGGGAGCACCGACAAGCACTTGGATGGACAATTGCCGACATTCGAGGAATCCTTGCCGGGATATGTGAGCACAAAATTCAATTGGAAGAAGGGAGAAAGACAAGTGTGGACATCAAAGAAGATTAAATCCTTCAATGCAAGAAATGGTCAAGAAGGAAATAATCAAATGGTTGGATGCCGGGGTTGTCTACCCCATTGCGGATAGTCCATGTGTGAGTCCGGTATAATGTGTGCCAAAGAAGGGAGGCATGACGGTGATTCACGACGAAAAGAATGAGCTTATCCCCACTCGGACGGTCACCGGATGGAGAGTATGCATGGACTACCGGAAGCTCAACAATGCCACTAGCAAGGATAATTTCCCTATGCCTTTTATTGATCAAATGCTTGATCGGCTAGCGGGAAGATCCTTCTATTTCTTCCTCGATGGGTATTTCGGATACAATCAAATCAATATAGACTTGGAGGTCAAGAGAAGATCACATTCACTTTCCTGTATGGAACCTTTGCCTTTAGTCGGATTCCCTTTGGTTTGTGCAACGCTCCGGCTACTTTTCAACGATGCATGATGTCCATTTTCTCCGACATGGTGGAAGACTTCCTAGATGTTTTCATGGATGATTTTTTGGTGGTCGGTGACTCATTAGAGCATTGTCTTGAAAACCTTAGACAAGTGCTTAAAAGATGTGAGGAGACCAACCTCGTTCTTAATTGGGAAAAAGGCCACTTCATGGTGGACGAGGGCATTGTCTTGGGGCATAAAATTTCAAAAAGTGGCATTGAAGTCGATCGGGCAAAGATTGATATCATTTCCAAACTCCCTCCACCAACATCGATAAAGGGTATTCGAAGCTTTCTTGGGCATGCCGGATTCTATCGGCGCTTTATCAAGGACTTTTCGAAAATTGCAAATCCTATATGCAAGCTCTTTGAGAAAGGTGCCAAGTTTGTGTTCGATGAGAAGTGTCTCAAGGCATTCGAGGAGCTCAAGGAGAAGCTCACCACGGAACCCATTATTGTCACACCGGATTGGTCTCTTCCATTCGAGATCATGTGTGACGCCAGTGGTGTAGCAATTGAAGCGGTTTTGGGTCAACGGAACAACAAAGTTCTTCATCCGGTTTATTATGCAAGCAAGACACTCAATGGTGCACAAATGAACTATACGGTGACGAAGCAAGAGCTTCTTGCTATTGTGTATGCTTTCGAAAATTTCCGAGCTTATTTGTTGGGATCCAAGGTGGTGGTCTACACCGACCATGTCGCTCTTCGATACCTCATGGCAAATAAAGATGCCAAGCCAAGACTAATCCGGTGGGTCCTCTTGTTACAAAAATTTGATTTTGAAGTCAAGGACCGAAAGGGCACCGAGAACCAAGTGGCGGACCATCTCTCTAGACTTTAAGAAGAAGGGCGACCAAAGGATGATCTTGATATCAATGATGCCTTTCTCGATGAGCATATCTTGGCATTATCTTCTTCAACCACTCCTTGGTACGCCGACATTGCCAACTACTTGGTTAGTGACCTAATCCCGGATGATTTAGAACCATACCAAAAGAAGAAGTTCTTAAGAGAGTGTCGGCAATATTATTGGGAGGAGCCATTCTTGTTCCGTATCTGTGCGGACAACATTATTAGAAGGTGTGTTCCAGAGGAAGAAATGATGCAAATTATGAAGGCATGCCATGACTCACCGGTGGGTGGTCATCATGGAGGAAATCGGGCAGTGGAAAAAGTGCTTGAATGTGGTTATTACTGGCCGTCAATATATCGTGATGCTAACCAAATTGTCAAGTCTTGTGAACAATGCCAGAGACAGGGATCAATCTCCAAGAGACACAAAATACCTATGAACTTTGTGACGGAGGTTGAAATTTTTGATGTGTGGGGCATTGACTTTATGGGGCCCTTTGCGAGTTCTGGTGGTATGAAGTACATTCTGGTAGTTGTGGACTACATGTGCAAATGGGTTGAAGCTAGTGCCTTGCCAAACAATGAGGCAAGGAGTGTGAATGCGTTCTTAAAGAAAAACATATTCACGCGGTTTGGCACTCCTAGAGCCATTCTCAGTGATGGTGGTTCTCATTTTTGCAACAAGGCTTTCACTGGGCTGCTAGAGAAATACGGTGTCAAGCACAAGGTAGCCACCCTTTATCATCCCCAATCAAGTGGTTAGTTAGAAGTCTCCAACCGGGAGATCAAAAACATTCTAGCAAAGACAGTCAACGCAAACAAGACCGACTGGTCAAGGAAGCTAGATGATGCATTGTGGGCATACCACACGGCGTACAAGACCCCCATTGGTACTTCTCCCTACCGGTTAGTCTTCAGTAAAGCTTGCCAACTTTCCACTGGAGCTAGAGCATAAGTCCATGTGGGCTCTGAAGAAGTTGAATTTGGACTGGACTGAAGCTGCAAACCTGAGGCTAACTCAACTCAACGAAATAGAGGAATTTCGTTTTCACGCTTATGAAAGTGCAGCAATGTATAAGGAAAGAATGAAATTTGTCCATGACAAAAAGATTTTGAAAAGGGAGTTCCAGTCCGGTGACTTGGTGTTGTTCTTCAACTCAAGACTCAAATTGTTTTCGGGCAAGCTCAAATCAAAATGGTCCGGTCCATTCAAAGTGGTAGATGTGTCCCCATTTGGCGCCGTGGAATTAGCATCTGAGGATGGGCTCCGCACGTTCAAAGTAAATGGCCATCGCATCAAGGATTTTTTTGGAACTGATGGAGAAAAACATGTGGTGGAGCAATTGTCTATTAAAGACGGTCCTTGCCCGACCAATGAATGAATTCAAAAGAATTCCAACTTCGTAGTGCCGCGACGTTAAATCAAGTGCGTCATGGGAGGCAACCCATGTGTGGTAACACTCTTTTGTCTTTTAAATTTTAATTTTTGATTAAATAGGTTCATTTGAGTAATTTAAAGTGTGTGTTATAGTGCATGTGTTTCAAAAGACCACAAAACAGGGTAGAATTGCGAGTGAAAGAGAAGCAAAGAAAAAATGACCAGACTGCGCCACATATGCAATCGCATTTTAACTATGCGGTTCGCATTGTTGTCGCAGACATGGGCAGTTAGTTTGGCAAATTGGGGTGGCTAGAATGCGGTGAGAAGGTGCATTATGCGAACCGCATTACTGTTCTACGATCGCATAGTGCATCGCATCGTTAACCTTGGTAACCCTATGCAATAATCTGCCGCATAACAAGTATGCGGTCGCATACCAGGTTATGCAGCCACTTTTCCATCGCATATTGCCCAGGTAAGTCTCCTACCCTTTTCGCATATCTAATCACCTACACTCTCACTCACCGCACATTCTCACTAACACAAAAACAAAACAAAACTTAAAAAAAGAAGAAGAGAAAGAAGCACAAAGGAAAAACGGCTACTTGATTTCAAAGAGCCTTAGCAAAGATGTCTTGGTGGATTCATATTTCAATTGTTGATTCATATTTCATCATCCTCTGGTCGTCTACCTCTTCTAATCTCGATTTCTCATAATTTCTTTTAGGTTAGGTTAAATTTCAGTGTGATTGGTTCTTTTGATTGTTATGGTCTGATCCCGTTTGTCCCAGTGTATATCTGCTTGTAGTGGGAGGGGGAGGGGGGTATGTCCTAAGAAACCTGTTAAAAATTGCTTGTGGGTCATGAAATTAGGGTAGCCATCGTTAGGGTTCGTGAAGCTCTGAGAATGATAACTTTTGCGGTCCGCATACTCATTGTGCGGTCTGCATTCGCGTCGCATTCCAAACCCTAAACCGCTTGAGGAAGATGGTACAATGCGGAAACTATGCGATCGCATAGCTGATATGCGAACCGTAGAGTCGTCGCAAACCTAAACAGTTGGATGCCTACTTTTGCTTAACGTTTGCGGCATGTCTGCGATCGTAAACCTACCTTTGCGGTAGGTTGTGCGATCACATAGTGTAATGATATTTTTGTGCATTGATTTTGCGATGACTATGCGAACCGCATAATGGATATGCAATCGCATATGTCATCGCATTATTCACTCTTTTAAGCAGATGACTACTTTGCGATCCGCATAGTGGTTATGCGATCGTATAACCTGTCGCATAGTGGAGTTTCTCATTTAGAACTTTCCTATTGTCTGCTACACCACTCACCCATCGTTTATTTGCAGATATGCCTCGCCAAAATCATATAAATTTATCCAATAAAAGGGTTGTCTCTAGCCGTCAAGCACAACCGGCAAAACATTCACGACAAGCACCACTCCAATCTATTGATGAAAATCACTCCCAGTCTGATGAGGAGGAGACTGTGCCAGCTGTTGATCTATAGGCTGAGGCAAGGGGGAAGCAAGGAGATGATTTCCAGCTTAGGTTCCCGCTCCCTGATTCTAGGGCTCTGTATAGCGAGGGGCTCTCCAAACGGAAAATCCTGGCAGAGAAGCGGTTAAGTCTGAACGGCCTTCAGGAACAGTACCCTCACATTTTAGCGAACATCAAAGCTAGAAAGTGGGAGTGATTCACTTTGCTGCCTGAGGAATTTAATGAAACAGTGGTGCAGGAGTTCTATGCATCCTATGGGGCCTCCACAACAACTCACCACAAACGCAACAAAATATTCTGTGACACCGTCCTAGTTCGGGGAAAGGAGGTATACTGTGATAGGGAGGCAATTCATAATCATTATTTCTCAACCACATGCCCTAGTATAGCGGAGTATGAGGCCAAATTGGCCAATAGAGATGGTGAGCGAGCTTGGGTTGCATCAGTGATTACCAAGGGTACCCCAGCCTGGATTGACCCTGCACACAAAATATCCAAGGAAGATCTTACACAAGAGGGTTGATTCTGGCTTAGTTTTGTCACTTCCTGCTTGATCCCAACCCGGAATGAAACAGACATAAGCATTGAGAAAGCTATTCTCATTGCTTGCATTATGACCGGGATCACGATCGATGTAGGTGACATCATTTCCAAAGAGATAGGGGTCCGGGCGTGGAAGAAAGCCACATCATTTCCTTTCCCATACTTGATCACCGCCCACTGTAAGGTTGCAGATGTTCCTACATTGCCACATTCTGACAAGATGGGAAAAGCGACAAAGGATATCTACATCACACGCATTGGTGATGCGGTAATAAAGGTAGTTGTTGTTCCTCCGGAGATTCGGATTCATATTCCCACAGAGACAGACATCTCCGACTCCCAGACTCCTATTGCACCTCAGACCGCAGAGGCATCCACTGCTGCTTCACAGCCTACCCCTTAGACCAGTGCTCAGCCACCTACTTCACTGCCAGTCCTTTCGAGGCTTGGTCTCCTATCTCATCACACCAATGCTAAGGTAGAAAAGCTTCTGAAGGACCTCCCTATACTTATCAGGCAGGCCCTGACCCAGATTCAGGCATCAGTGACGACCCTACAACAACAACACATCTTACGAGGGTCGCCTAAAGGGGCTTGAGGCCAGGATTGAGAAGATTGAGCGTGGTGAGGTTGGAGACCTGCCAACGCTCCGAGCTGATGTGACTACACTGAAGACTGAGCTCCACAAGTTGCAGAATCTGGAGTTTGATTTATCTTTCTTCCTGCCCAAGGAAGGAGAGAAGGGAGAGGGCGCATCTGAGACTGGGCTAGGTCTTGATTTCTCCACACTGATGAAAACCAAGGCAGCCCAGACTGTTGAATCCTCCCAGCCCCCACATTCCTCTAAGCCAGTTGACATACCTTCCGGGGAGGAGTCCGGACATTCAGTAGAGTTCGAGGGTGAGGAGTCATATGAGGAGGAAGCTGATGATGAGGACTTTTCTGCTGATGATGAAGGCCCTCAGGAGAAGGGCAAGCAGGTTGTCGTCACCATAGCTGTGGAGGAAGAAGAGGAAGCTCATGTACAGTTGGCGATACAACGGTCACTAGTTGACACCGCTACTCAGGCCACAACATCAGACATTCCGCCGTCAACAGGCGAGGCCAGCAGCTCTCGGACTCCACCTATAGCAGCAGTCACCTCTCCAGCTGAGTCTTCAGCAACTCTTCCACCACCAGTGGCCGTCATACCTACAGCTGGGACTTCAGCAGCCCCAGTTCCACTAGCGATCATTGACCCCTCTGACACCCAGCATGCTACTGACTCCCATAGCGCTTAGTGCACCCCAGGGAGCCCCTAACTCTGTTTTACATTTCTTATGCATTAAGGACAATGCATGATTTTTAGTTGGGGTTGGAAAGGGTATCCTTGTATGAAGTATCTTTTGTGTGATCCTCAAACTATTGTACTTGTTTTCTTTTTGTGTTATATGTGATCTTCAAGTTATCAGTAAACTCTTGTACATACTTATGTTGTTGTTCGTTAACTTGTGTTGTCTTAGTACATATGCTATCCGTATGTGTATATAAAAAAACAAAAATAAGTAGATAGTAGTATGCATTTTATCAGTAGTAATTAGCAATGAATTCCCCTTGGTTTTTTTTGCCAGGTTCTTTTCCAAGGGTGTAATAGTAGAACCATAGCAGTAGGATGAAACGTATTGACCGGTTTGGTGTAAGTGTCTAGTCGCAAGCATGTGTATCTGTAAATAGCCTATACCCTTCCGTTATAAATAAAAAAACAAAAATTATCTTGTGTTGTAAGGTCAATCAACTGTGTGAACTTGAGGCTCGCTTTTTGACTCTATGCTTACTTAAAATTATACATGTAGATATGAGGAAAGCTTCGAGTTGCCAAGTGTTGACTCGAGAGCTAAAACTATGTTGATCTAAACAGTCGTGTGTCGTGTGTGTTAGCTTTTGTATAAATAATTCTTGTGTTTACTTCTGTTATCTAGAACTTGCCCGGTTGGTTTTTCGATGCTAATGATAAGTACATTTAGTTGGAGAAATGACCTTAGGCATTCTTTTTGATATTGGAAAACCCAGTGAGCCTTTCAAGCTACCTAATGTATTCATAATTATCACTAGTTACCTATTTGATCCTTTAGCCTTTTTTGTTGGACACCTCGTTACAAACCTTTCCCGTTTTTGTAAAATAATTCCCTCTTTTGAACCCGTCCCTCCTTGAACATTGAGAATGAGGCTAAAATCCTAAGTTGGGGGTGGGGTGTCAAAGTGTAAGTTGATAAGGTTGTACATCGAGCGTAGGAACCTGTACCTCAGAATATTCACATGAGATTATTCAAGCTCCAAACAAAAAAAAAAGAGAAAAAGAAAAGAAAAGAAATATATGTATATATATACATATGGAGATTTGAAGAAAAATATATTTTAAAAAAAGAGAAACTAGAAGGGTATGTCAGGTGGTTCAAAGTTGGTAACTAAGTGCCAATAAGGGCTATGTGGTTTGAAAAGAGACAAAGGGCATTGAAAGAGAAAGATGTGAGTAGTGTTCAAGGAGGGTGTAGTCACTTGTACCCAAATGATTATCCAACCCTTCCCTAAGCCTACATTACAAGCTTAAAAAGTCCTTATGGGATCTCCAACCGAATGTTCTTAAATGGGCAACGAATCAAAATAAGGGCAAGTCTATGGCATGATGTGTTGTAACACTTGAAACTCTTTGTGAGAGCGAGTGCCTTTGTAAATATGTCGCTTTTTGCTGTCACTGTAAATATTGAGAGTTGGGACCTTCTTTCTGGTAAGGGCACACGAATTGTGAAGTTGAGTTCTTGAAGTCGGATGCTAGTGCACTCAGCTGAGAGTAACATTTTGTCAAATCGATCAAGGTTCAAAGTTCACAAGTTGATTAGTTTCCTTGTATATAAAAATGATTGTTCATAAAGGGTAAATAAACGAAAATGCATGCTTATGTTACTAGCAATTAACACCGTCCTTGGTCATTATGATTTCCGGTCTTGTAGTTGGATTCTAGGTTAGGATATAGTCATTTTTGTTGCTTGAGGACAAGCAAGAGTTTAAGTTGGGGGTATTGATGTGCCGGAAAATTTCGGCACATTTAATACCAAATTTCTTAGAGTTTAGCTGGTTCTAAGTGCATTTATATTTTATACTCATGAAATTTTAATGTTTTGCAGTGCATGAGGCTTGAAAACTCAAGAACATGTAAAAGAAGTAAAAAAGACAAGAAAAAGGCAAAATGCGGTCGTAGAAGTGAACATGCGGATCGCATATTCAATATGCAAACCGAAGAATCGTCAAGGGAATTGCAAATCTCAACATCCTGTTAAGCCAATTTCTCGGGCAAGAATGCGATCCATTATGCGATCTCATAATGGATCAGCGAGCCGCAAAACGAACCGCAAAGCTCCTGTGCTGAAAGCTGAGAACAAACCTGAGATGCAAATATGCGGTCGCATAACATCAATGCGAACCGCATATCAAGAATGCGATGAGTACATAGAAGCTAATTTTGAATCTGCGATGGGTCCGTGAAGAATGCGAACCGCATTCCTATTATGCGACAGGAATGCGGTCGCATAGTTGACCTGGAAGGGCAATTTTGTTCGTTTTTCACCCCGCATTTTAGCCCACTATAAATAGATTTATTGGGGTTTTGTGGGTAATTCTTGTCTTGTTTTTGAGCTACAATACACTCATTGAATATTCCTCTCTTTTGAAAGCTTTAGAATTGAAGATTCTTGTATTTTGTATGCTTTATGACATTTATTACTCTTATTTTCTTGTCTTTAAGCATGAGTAACTAGCTTTAAATACTAAGAATGTGGACTCTAAATGGGTGTTATGTTATTGGGTATTTAACATTGAATATATATATATATATATATATATAATGGTTGGTTGATATTTATTTACTTCTCATTCTTCATTTATTGTTGGTGGTTGCAAACATTAACAAGTGCCATTAAATTCTTTCTTTACTTGGAAAAGTGAGTTAGGATTGGTAGGAGTAAATATCAAAGACTCAAGGCTTTAAACCTTGTTTATTAGAGTCACTTAGGAATAAGTGGGTTTTATTTGGAATTAGTTGATTATTCTTCATTTCAACTCTTTTATATTTGGGAAAATCATAAAGAGGAAATACTACCCAACTATTGGAAAATATTGGGTAGTCACTTAGAAATCATTTGCATATCTAAAGGGTCTTCCATTAGAAATATATCATAGTAATACCTATTAGCATTATATTTCATTGAAGGGGACACAACCTTGGTTTAGTTAATTACTTTAATTACAAATTTAATTAATCATATTTGTTACTATTTCAATTAAACCTATCATACAATCAATTCCCATATTCTTGTTACACTAACGGGATAGAGATACGATTTGAGTGAGAATCACACTACCCAAGTAAACTTTTCACACCTATTCCCTGTGGGATTCGACCCCAACCTTGTTGGGTTATTATATTTGACATCGATCGCTTTACATTATTTTAAGGTGTAATTTGAGCGTATCATGGCCATCATCAGCTTGTCCCAAGTAATGCTTCACCCAATGACCATTGACTTGGAATACCTCATCATTTTTGTTTTTCAAGTCCAATGCACCAAAAAGTGTCACATCCACAATTTAAAACGGACCACTCTATTTGGATTTCAGCATTCCGGGAAACATACTCAATCATGAGTTGAACAAAACACAAGATCGCCCACCTTGAATTCCCTGTTTTGGATGTATTTGTCATGAATGTACTTCAATCTTTCTTTGTATAAGTACAAACTTGCATATGCATGATACCTTAATTCATCTAGCTCATTCAAATATGGCACCCGCAATGTGGCAGCTACATCCCAATCAAGGTTTAGATTCTTTAAAGACCATATGGACTTGTGCTCAAGTTCCACCAGAAGGTGACAAGCTTTGCCAAACACCAACCAATATTGAGACATCCCGATAGGAGTTTTGAAAGCAGTCCGATTAAGACCATAGTGCATCATCCAGTTTCTTTGATCAATCTGTCTGGTTAGCATTCAGTGACTTGGAAAATATACTCTTAATCTCCGGTTGGAGACTTCCACTTGTCCGCTTGCTTGAGGGTGATAGGGAGTCGTGAATTTATGAGTGACACCATACTTTCTAAGCAAGGTGTCAAAAGCTTTGCTGCAAGAATGCGACCCCCCATCGCTTATGATGGCCCGTGGAGTACCAAACCTTGTGAAGATGTTCTTTTTAAAAAATTCCACCACATTTCTTGCTTCGTTGTTGGGTAGAGCAACGACCTCAACCCATTTTGACACATAATCCACCACTACCAAAATGTAGGTGTTCCCACAAAAGCTTACAAATGGTCTCATGAAGTCAATACCCCACTCATCAAATATATCAATTTCCAAGATGGTGGTGAGGGACATTTCATTTTTCTTTGAAATCCCACCTGCCCTTTGACATTCATCACAACGCTCGAATAAATCACTTGCGTCCTTGTAGAGAGTAGGCCAATAGAATCCACAACTCAATACTTTGGCCGTTGTTCTTTCTTGGAAATCCCGTTTGAGATTCTTCCTTTTGTTTGAAGGGAACTCATCTAGAATAATACCACTCACAAGATAATTTGCTAAATCAGCGAACCATGGCATCTCGGTCATTGAAATGGCTAGAAGTTTCTCATCAAGGAAAGAGTCATTGATTTCTAGGCCGTCATGTGGCCTCCTCTCCTCCTCCAAGCGAGACAAATGGTCCGCCACTTGGTTTTCACTGCCTTTGTGGTCTTGGATGTCTATATCGAACTCTTGAAATAAAAGCACCCATCTCATTAATTGAGCCTTTGAATCTTACTTGCCCATAAGGTACCGAAGTGTCGCATCATCCGTGTGGACAATCACCTTTGTACCCATCAAGTATGGGCGGAACTTCTCCATAGCAAAAACAATAGCAATGAGCTCTTTTTCGATCACAGTATAATTGACTTGGGAATTATTTATGGTCTTATTAGCATAGTATACGGGATGAAATATCTTGTTGATATGTTGCCCCAAAACTGCACCAACCGCCACATCACTAGCGTCACACATGAGCTCAAAAGACAAGCTCCAATTCAGGGCAGTGATAATAGGAGTAGTTGTCAACTTGAAATTGAGCAGTTCACATGCTTTCATGCAATCCTCACTGAAGTGGAATTTGGCATCTTTCTCCAAAATCTTACACAAGGGGTTCACCACTTTGGAAAAATCCTTGATGAAACGCCAGTAAAACCCCGCATGACCCAAGAAACTCCTCACTCCCTTCGCAGATGTTGGAGGTAGAAGATTAGAAATCACCTCTATTTTCGACTTATCGACCTCAATCCCCTTCTTTGAAATCTTGTGACCAAGGAAAATACCCTCCTCGACCATGAAATGGCATTTCTCCCAATTCAACACCAAGTTCGTCTCTTCACATCTTGCCAAGACCTTATCCAAATTTGCCAAGCAATCATCAAAGGAATCTCCGACTACTGAAAAGTCATCCATGAAGACTTCAAGGTAATCCTCTACCATATCCGTAAAGATCGTTATCATACACCGTTAGAAAGTTTTCGGTGCATTGCATAAGCCGAATGGCATCCGCTTGAAAGGGAAAGTGCCACAGGGACAAGTGAAAGTTCTTTTCTCTTCATCTTCCAGAGCAATAAGGATTTGATTGTATCCTAAATACCCATCTAGAAAGAAATAGAACGCCCGACCGGCCAATCGATCAAGCATTTGGAAAAGAAAGGGAAGTGGAAAATGGTATTTCCTTGTGACTTTGTTTAGCTTCCGATAGTCCATCCTCACTCACCACCCGATCACCGTTCTTGTTGGAATCAACTCATTTTTATCATTGGTGACCACAGTTATGCCCCCCTTCTTCGGAACTTGCACCGGCGAAGTCCATGAACTGACAGAAATGGGATAGACAACCCCGACATTCAACCACTTTATGATCTCCTTTTTGACCACCTCTTGCATTGCTTCATAGCCTCCTTGGATGTTCAATGGAAGGTTTGGCATCCTCCTCCAAATTAATCTTGTGCATGCAAAATGCGGGGCTTATTCCCCGAATATCCGCCAATGTCCATCCAATAACTTTCTTCCTCTTTTGTAGCACCGCCAATGTAGATTCTACCTGCATGTTAGTCAAACAAGAGGAAAGAATAATCGGTAAAGTAGAACAAGGTCCAAGGAATTTATACCTCAGATGCGGAGGTAATGGCTTTAACCCCAAAATTGGAGGCTCCTTGATTGAGGGCTTTGTTGGAGGAGTCTTCCGATTTTCAAGATCCAAGGACAATTTTCGGAGTTCATAAGTGTACAACCCCATTCCTTGCAATGAGTTCACACATCCACAAAGCCATCCATCTCGTCATCAAGGTTAGGCCAAACGGCTTCCAATGTATCATCAACATTCATCGTGGCACTAGTATCATCAATAATCACATCAGCCACCAAGTCCACAAGCGAACACACTTCATTGCTATTTGGTTGCCTCATAGCTTTGCACACATGGAAAACTACCTTTTCATCACCCACCCGGAAAGTGAATTCACCAGCTTCCATATCAACAAGAGCCTTACCCGTAGAAAGGAAAGGTCTACCCAGAATAATTGACACCTCATAGGCCACTTCACAATCAAGAATCACAAAATCCGCTGGGAGAATAAACTTGTCAACTCGAACTAATACATCTTGGATCACACCCAATGGTCTCTTCATTGTCCGGTCGGCCATTTGTAATCTCATAAATGAAGGTCTTAGTTTCCCAATTCCCAATGTCTTGAAAACTGAGTAGGGCATCAAGTTGATACTCGCTCCAAGATCACAAAGAGCCTTTGCAAATTCGCCACTTCCAATGGTATAAGGAATAGTAAAAGCATCGGGATCTTCCAACTTTGGAGCCATCGAATGCACATTTGCACTCACTTGGTGAGTGACTTTGATAGTTTCAAATTCATCGATCTCTTATTTGTCACCAAGTCTTTCATAAACTTAGCATATCCGGTCATTTGCTCTAAAGCTTCAACCAAAGGCACATTTATAGAGAGACTTTTCATCATATCAATGAACTTCTTGAATTGATTCTCCCCATTTTTCTTGAAAGCCTTTGAGGATAGGGAGGAGGTGGCTTAGGCAATGTTGCCTTAGCTCTTTGCACTAACGATTTCGGTATGTCAATCACATGTTCCCTATATGGGTTCACGTCCTCTTGAGTCCCTTCTACCGAGTCATCAATATCAATTTGCACTTCATCATTTGCTTGCACAACATTGTTCGGGATCTCCTCTTCTTCTAACACTTGCTTATCATCCACAAGTTTCCTTTGACTTGAGGTAGGTGTATTACCACCTTTTCCACTTCTTGTAGTAACGGCCATGGCATGTCCTGTAGTGTTCCCACCCTCCGGGTTTAACACCGTATCACTTAGCAGTGCCCCCTTAGGACGCGAATTAAAAGCTTGAGAGATTTGACCCATTTGCACTTCTAAGTTATGGATTGATGTATTGTGAGAAACAAGTTGGGAATCAGAATCAGCATTCATCTCCATCATTTGCTTAAACATGTTTTCAATACGCCCCATTTCATTTTTGGAGGAACTAGGACCATGAGAAGGATAAGGAGGTGGGTTGCTCGGTTGTTGGTACATCAAGGGCCTTTGAAAACCTGACCCCCGAGTTCCTTGATTGTTGTTCCACCCTCCTTGGTTGTTGCCTCCCCAATTTCCTTGATTGTTATTATTTTTCCAATTCCCTTGGTTGTTGTTTCCATTCTAATTGCCTTGATTGTTCCAACCATTACGATTACCTTGGTTGCTAGAATTCTAATTGCCTTGATTGTTTGAAGGTCTCCATTGTTGTTGACTAGGGCCTTGATAGTTGTTTCATTTACCTTGAAAGTTGTTCACATATTGGACCTCTTCATCTTGATCATTATAAGAATCTCCTTGATCATACCCACTATCATCTTTCACAAAATTGTCCCTTCTTTGTTGCACTTGTGGACTTCTTGTTCTTCTCTTGTTTATCATCATATTAAATCCCTCCACGACATTGATTTGCCTAGAGTTTTGCACTTGTTGAAGTTGATCCTTTTTCAATTGGTTCATGGTGGTTGTCAACTCAGCTAGGGCTTGCCCGTGGTCATGTAACTCTTTGTGAAGAAGAATCACATTTGGATCACCTTGTGGAACATTGGCTCTAGATTGCCATGCAAATGAAGTATCCACCATCTCATCCAAAATATCGCATGCCTCCGCATAAGGCCTAGTCATGAAGTTCCCACCGACAAGTTGATTCACTACACATTGGTTGGTGGTATTGATCCCTTGATAAAAGGTTTGTTGAATCATGTTCTCCGTCATATCATTGTTGGGGAATTCTTTAACCATTGTTCTATATCTTTCCGGTATCTCTTATAGCCCTTCATTAGGTTCTTGCTTGAATGCTAGAATTTCATCCCGAAGAATAGCCATGTGCCCAGAAGAGAAGTACTTTGAAATGGATTTCTCTATAAGTTCATCCCACGTCCGAATAGAATGATTTGGAAAATGTTCCAACCAATCTAAAGCTTTCCCCCATAGAGAGAACCCTCGTTGCTTTAGCAAAGTGAGCATCACGTTGGTTATTTGAAAGTTTCCCGCCCTAATACGATTTGGGACTATAGCACTTGCCTAACCTTCATTCGGCAACACCCGGTGTGGAGCCGCTCGTGGTGAAGGTGGGGGTGGGACGGGAACATTGCCATTAGGTGGTCGGCCTCACCTATTAGCTTGAGGTTTAAGAGGGACCTCATCCATTGCGTCATCATCAATGTCCACATCCATATTTATGCTTCTGAGCGTGTTGTTTTCCATGATTGAACCCACGGTACTCACAAGTTAGTAACAAGTAGGGGTGTTCAAAACCGAACCAAAACCGAAATCGAAAACCGAACCGAAATTGAAGCTTAATGGCTTATTAGTATCGGACAGGGAACATATTGATTTTTTTTTATTAATGGCTTATCGGTTTTGGGGCCGGATTATTCAATTTTCTTAACGGATAATCCGTTAACCCGTTAAGAATATATATATATATTATATATATCAAAAACCCTTCCACTTCCAGTACTCTATCTCTAACGCCTAGTTCCTAAATACGTATACTACAGTCTTTAATACCGTGTGGCTGAAGAGTTGAATTCTTGAATTCTCCCAAGTTCGTAACTTCCAACGATGTGGCATAACTATACAGTAATACAAATGACAACTCCATTTTTCTTGCTTGTCCTTTTGTTTGGGAATTTTGCACTGCAAAAACCGTTCTTTTCCTCTCTGATTACTTTAATGTCCGCAATAAATGAAAATCATCTACCAACATAGATTAAAGTCAATACCGATGGACTCAATAAACCAGAAAACACCATGATAAACAAGAATCAATATTTCTAAGGTCTAACCTCATAAGGGAGATACAAGTTCAAATGCGTTAACAGAAAATATAGATTGAATTAGGCTGATAAACCGCCCGATAAGAGCTAAACCAATACCAATCCGCCCGATATATTATCGGGTTGCTAGCGGGTTAATACATTTAAAGCCGATAACTGATAAGTCAAACTGTTAAGAGTAAATAACCTCCCAATCCATCTGTTAAGCAGCCCTAGTAACAAGGAAGGAAAATGAGACAATTCACACACAAAACCAAATATATATCTAAATCTGTTATTAGCTCCCCGGCAACGGCGTCAACAATTGATCTCGTCCAAGCCACACCTCTATTTGAGGTTGTGAAATGGTCGGAGCATAATAGTACCCAACAAGGAGTCGGGGTCGATTTTCCACAAGGAGCTATGAATGGGTCTAGGAGTATATATTTAGGTGAATGAACCTAAATTATCTCGGATGACACTTCCAAAAAAGTAGTTTTCAAAACTATTTTAATCTACGGATGTCAACCAAGGATTAAAACTAACAAATTGTTTTTTATTGTTTTCCAAATAGTAAACAGGCCTAAGGCTATGACTTTCACCTAGGTGTTCACTTAATGGGTTGTAAGCCTTAAAGCTTGTTTTCTTGATCGGGGTGGATCATAGCTATCAACACGCGATTACCCACCCAATACCTCTCGGTCACAGAGTGATTTTGGCCAATTTGGCTTTCTCAAGTCCAAATGGGTATTGCACAAAATAGTTGATGATATGCTCAAGTCATATTTTACTATCTCTAGATTCATCCCTTTAATTGGGTTTATCAATCTCTCGATCTACCCAATTCCTTGCTAGCTAAGTTTTCCTAGACTAAGTCTCTCTTTCTCAAGAAGAGACCAAGCCAATTTAGGCATGAAATAATGTTTGCAACTATTAAATCCTCAATTACAAGAAAGAACATGACAGATAATCAACATCCAACCATAAACAAGCATTAAATCAACACCCATTAAGTTTACACACTAGGGTTGGGTCACAACCCTAGTGAAAATCTAGCTACTCATGCTTAAAATAGAAGATAAAGAAGAAGAAGTGATAATTAAACTAATATTAATGATTGAAATGGCAAAACTAATATTCAAAAAGCTCAAAATAACTAAAAGAAGCAAAGAAAACAGTTGTTGATGTCAAAAGGTACAAAATTTAACCTAAAAAGTGAAACTATTCTATTTATACAGTGGAATTTTCGAACAAAATTGCCCTTTTGGAGGTTCTGCGGCCACACAATTCCATGTGCGATCCGCACTTGGCTTCAGCCTTTACAGGAGTTGAATCTGCGGCTGCACAATTCTGAACTACGACTGCATCTCTCATATTCTGTTGTCCGCACATGGCTCTTCTGCGGACCGCACATTTATGAGTGCGGCCGCATTAGCTGACTTCTGCAGCCGCACAATAATTATGCGGTCTGCACTTCTTTTAAACTTGAATTGAGAACTCTCTGAACTTCTGATCTTACTTTGCTTCTGCGGACCACACTTTGTACTTGGGCTCTGATGAGTCTTCCTTCAGAATCTGCGTCCACAGATGGAAATCTGCGGTCCACACTTTGAACTTCTGTGCCTGATTTTTTCCTTGAGTTCAGATCACTCCTTCTTGAGTCGGATTTCATCTTACTGACTCTTTTTCTAATTACTCCTTCAATTAAGCATATTTAATCAGTTTTTGGGAATACAATCAGACGCTTTTGGACTAAAATGAAAGTAAAAAGGTGCTAATAAGTAGTCAAAACCCCCACTTATTAGTGGTCGGCCTCGAGGAGGAAGGAGCATTTTTCTGAGGAATAGATTTTGAGGTTTTTGCCATTGTTATGAGAGAAAAAGCTTGGAAGAGATGGAGGAAGAGCGAAAGTTGAAAGGTCAGACTTGTTCGCTTGAGTAGGATATCAGTGGAAGTATTTGCAAAGTACTGAAGAACCTTGGGTAACTGGGGTAAAAACGCTAGAGAATATTGAAACTCTGGAGGTACGAAGGTAGAAGGTTTGATGTAAAGTAAAAATGGATAGAAGATGGGTTACTTATAGGAGTTCAGCAACGTATCACGTTCAGGGGCGGCCGACTGGCGGATGACATGCATTTAATGCAATTATGACTTGACTGACAAGACGTTTCAGATGTTTTGTCATTTCTGTCGCGATGTGTCAAAGTAAAAATCAGAAGCTCATGTCGTTTCTCGTCGCTTACTCTCCGAGAAACGAGGGGAATACCTGTATACGGGTGATATAGGGCTCATGGTGCACCCGGTCTGCGACAAAATAAGTCAATCTCGAGACGTGATTACAGAGGACGAAGTCCAGGCAAGAGTCTCATCGTGTCATGGTTCGGAATCGGTCCTAGCCTTGAATGACTTCGAAGAATACTGTCGGACAATCTAGCACGACCAATAGAGGGTCGTCTTGTCCTGGACCGATCGGGTATACCCCTCGCGTTAAGGCTTGAACAGAGCGCTTGCCACCGGAGCCGCCGAGACTACACCCCTGGATTCGGTTTGAGCTTCGAGACCTCGGAAAGGCATTACCGAACGGTTTCACACGACTAACTAATGATCGTTGAATCTGTGCCGGATCAGGTATTACGACGCGAATCTCGGCCTGTATCGGCAGCATATCAATGATTGAAGAAAAAGAAGATTTTTACCTTTTTTTATAATTGCACTAGGGGTGAAACTCTCCCACTATATAAAAGAGATGGTTTTTATTCATTGCACACATTGTAACATGCATTCCAAAGTAATATATTATTATTTTCTCTGTTATTAGCTTTGTCTCTTGCTCATCAGTGTTGGCCATAGCGAGCCCGGATCGAGGGCGAATACTTCACTTAGGCTGGAACTATCTTCCTCGTGTGGTTTGACTCTATTTCGTCTTTGTTGTTCAATTTGACTTAATTTAGCGCTTTGTATCAAATTAATCCATGTATTATTAAAACTACTTATAAATTTAATTGTTATCTGATTTCGAGGTTAAACAAACTGGCATGTGGATTGGCTGCATCCAAGCTCCCAATTCCAAACTCCAAAGTCATTACTACTAGCTGATATCTCATAAGAATTTGTGCTAAATTGTTAATACCTTCACTTTCGCCTTAAGAGATTACTAGTTTTTCTTTCTTAAAATATCCTCAAGAGTATGATCTTAATTACAATATTAAATACGATCGCATGGACCTGTGTCATATCCCCATTTAAAGATCTATTGATCAATATTATCATGCTTTTACCTCGTTATATGGGTATTATTTTCTTTACAGAATAGGCATTAAAATTTCCATAAAATAAAAGGCTAGAAAGAAGGGGAAACAACATAGAGATTGGGGAATTGATTTACTATATTTTTTACATTCTTTCAGTGTCAGGCATGGAAGGAAATTGAAGAGGGGAGAACAAACACACATCGAACCATTAATTTCATTTATAGTTATCGTGGGCTTGTCGTTTAGTTCCGTGAGTGAGATTTCTGCTTATTGCACTCACTTCGTGGATTCTTCACACCTGGACCTTACGTGGTCAAAGGACGCATACTAATACTAAGTAGGAATGACAAATGGGGCAGGACACGGTAAGGCGGAGCAGGGCAAAACCTTAATGGGGCAGGGCAGGACTAAGTCTTAATGGGGCAGGGCAGAACAGGGCTGGTCAAAACACATTTTTATAAAATAGTAAATGGGGCAGAGCAGGGGTAGGGCAGTACTACTTTTCTCAATAAACAACATGTTTACTCCAAGATTGAAAAAGAAGCCCCAAAAGATATAAAACATAGAAAAGCACAGTTCTTGATTTATAAGTCACTAACAACTTATTTGGATGGTCGTTACCTATTGTATTGTATCGTATTGTTACTTTAAATACGATGTTTGTTTTGGTTGTTACTTAAGTTTTATTGTATCATATCGTTAAATCCGTCGTTACGTAACAATGAAATGTGTCACTTGATGTAACGACCGATTTGGTGTGGTTGCGTCGTTATCTTGTCTTTTTATCTCATCTCGCCCTTCACTATTATTAAATAATTTTATTTTATTATTTACTCTACCTTTTTATATATTAATTTTATTTCGTTCATAATTTTGCTTTATAATATTGCAAAATTTATTCTTCATATTGTTGGTGCATGATATCACGAAACAACGGCAAACGATACAATCTATCCAAACATTGTATTCATCAAACGATACAGTACAATACAATACAATACAATACAATACGATACGATACATTGTGAAACGATAACAACCATCCAAACAAGCTGTAAATAAAGCAGGTTCTGTTTTGTCTCAGAGAAAAAATGTACTATGGCTGAAAGAGAAATTCTACAATTTGAAGATTAAGATTGGAAGGAGATTAAGTACGTTGAAAAAGAGCATTTTGTTAACATTTTCTGTTGTTAAAGGTGGGGTTTACAAACAAATTATTTTTCAATTAAAATCTTTAAAGAAAATACTTGTGAGTAAAGAAGCCATGATTAATCTTCCATCAGTGTTCTCTTGATTTTTTCCCTAAGAGGAAAAAAAACAAGAAAAACAAAAGAAATTCAAAATTTCCTTCTTTTTCTTCTCTATATTTTCAGTTTACATTATTAACAAAAGAATGGTGAGACATGATATACACTTTATAATGCAAATGAAAGAAATTGTCTTAATTTATTTTCTCATTTTCTTTTCAATATCAAGTGTCAACAATTATGATTAATTATTGATGTTGTCTCATTTATATAATATTAATAAAAATTTATATTTATTCAATCAATATGCACAAACAACTTTTATTGACGTGTCAATTTTAAATATTTAAATAGAAAGTTGAAAAGGTAAAAAAATTAAAAGCATACTGCAAAATAAAAAATAAAAATAAAATGATAAAAAATAATTTAAACGGGGTAGGCCGGGACAGGACAAAATTCTAACAAAAGACTAAACAGGGGAGGACAGGTCAAGGATTGCCCTGCCCCACCCTACCCTTCCCTGCCCTATTTACATCTCTAATGCTAAGAGTTGTCGTATCCAATCCATTTCCCTTTTCGTTTCTACATATGCTTTGATAAAAGTATGAGCAACTATATGTACAATGTAGTACCCCCTCCTGTCCAATATTTTTTACACACAGCAGAAAAAAAAAAAAAAAAAAAAAAAAAAAA